>JAZGTJ010011885.1:0-16431 GCA_036877575.1 Botia almorhae
AGTAATAGTACATTACTTCGTGTAATCAAGATGAGAGACCACGGCTATAAAAGCGAAGGTGGATTTGGGAAGTCTGTCGCAGCCATGTCCTGTCCGTTTGTACACGAGCAACCCATTGCGGAAGGTGCAAGGTTGATAAGGAGAGTTTTCGGAATTCAACGTATATTGCGGGATAGACAGGATTCTGTTGCGCAATGCGACAGTGTGCTCATAGAGAGATATCGTTTTTCCCGTGAGGGTATTATTTACTTAACCAACTTGTTGGATCCCTATGTTAAGAGTTCCACTCGCCGTAGTCGGGCATTAACAACTGCACAAACTGTGTGCATTGCCTTTCGTTTCTTTGCGAGTGGCACGTTTCTGTACGCTGTTGGAGACGCAGAGAACATAGGAAAAAGTGCTGTCTGCCGTTCCATTCGCAAAGTATACCTGGCACTCAAGCATTTGGAGTGCAATGGAAACAAAATGGTGTTACAAAGGGATGTGGTACTGCCTATTGGTCTAAAATTTAGACTCTAAATAAATAATATATATATATTTTTTTATTATTTAGACCAATAGGCAGTATTGAACTTCAGAGTAAGTAAATATATATATATAATATATATTCTTTTTTTTGCTCTGCCCTTTTCTTGGTTGCTGTTATAAACAAACAAACAGATTATTTCAGAGTCTCTTTTCAAGAGACTAAAAGCAATATAAGCGATAAATATTACCATTCTGTAGAATATTCTTATATTTCACTTTTACTTGTTCCCATATTCTAGTGAGTCCTGTTGTGGCTCTAATGTAAAAGAGGATATAATGTAATATAATATAATAACAATTACAATTACTTACGAGTTTAATTTGTCAGCAACTTTCTGCCAGCCCTCTCTTCTTGCTTTTGCAGCCTTTGCAGTGTTCCCTTGCGTTTTAATTAAACTCTGAAACTCCTGAAATCCCTCAATCAAGAGTTCTTACTCTGCTGCAGGAAAAATACTGAGCGCGCTCCTTCGACATGTTCGCCGACCAATCAAAGAGTTGCCGATCAATGTTTCTACTATCGATACGTAGCCCCTTTTAAGCCACCCAATGATCTCTGATGACTTCATCCAGCTATACTAATCATCAACAACAGGTGCGTTCGGAGAACGGGAATAGCGAGCTCATAGCGCGATGATTTGATCTTGGATGTGTCATTTGATCTTGGATGTAGTAAGCGAGGCACGAAGAACTGACCCCAAGTAAATAACTGTGAAAATGCTCTGAAATGTTAGCCAGGGCAAAACAAGACTATTATAGAGTCTATTGAGTCTGGAGTTTAAATAGTTGAGCTGATTGGAATCAGGTGCGGCAAACAGGAAGTGATCAGGCCCAGATGCGGGCCCATGGGAAATGTAATGGTGCTAATACTCAGTGGAGGGTTTCCTCTGGTGGCGCGGAGGAGGCAGAGCGGAAGCCTCCTCCATAACACACGTCATGACCTTTTTAATTACTCCTAGGGATTTCATGTAATTATCACCAAACTTGGTGAGCGAAATGCCAAGACACTGAAGATTCAAAATTGTGAATGGATTTTTTATATCTTGAATGGTGCTGCCACCCTGAGTTGGTAAATTTATGGTGAAAAATTGGAATTGGAAATAATAGGTCTGTAATACCTAAAGCATGCATTCAGTGGTTTAAATAAAAACTTGGATTATTTTTGGTGTGATGGGCTGATGACATTGATATGCCTATTGTGAGTCATGGTCATAGCACTATCAACTGGCAGCAGGAAGTGTGTCGCAAAAGGCGTAGAACAGATTTGAACATAGTCCTAAAATATTTTAGGAAATGAATGTATGTAACAACTATGCATTGTTTTATGAGAAGCACCAGGTGGCAATGGTGCCTCAGTAACTTTAACTTTAATTCTGTTATCACTATTTATGTTGGTCTTTCTTTTGTAAAAATATTTAAAAAGTTGAGCTGTGGACCTCTGGTGGAGTTGACACAGAATGACCCTACAGTATTTACAAATGGGACCTGCAATTGAAGTTGGAAATGATCACTTGGGTACATTTTGGGCAGCTATTTGTAGCCTTCACCTAAGATGCATTCATGCTTGCACTGTTTTAATTGTTGGTTGCATTATGGACGTCTGCGTAAGCAGCTATAGCACTATAACTAATTACTTTTACTAACTGATTAACTAATTACTCAAATTACTTGAACAATAACATGCTGTTACAATGATAACATGCTGAATAATAAAATCCTAGTGTGCACTGCAGATTGTTTTATGTAGATATATGTTAAGATATTTTTGTATTATTTCTATTGACAAACATATGCACAACCTATCACCTCATGCATTCTGGCACAAACTGATCTTCTGCTTTTTAAAACAGGCCTTCTACTTGCAATCTGTCAGTCAATGATCTTGCATGCACCCTGTACTTACAACCGTAAAACCTGCTCAGTCTAGATCTGCTATTACGTGTGGCAGGCTGTGCAGCTTTGCATCATGTCTATGTAGCAGATATCAAGCAGTACCCTCAGGACAGAAGCACGACCACACGTGGATGGGATGAGTGATGGATTTTATTCTTTAAAGAAGAGTAGTATGAGGCAAAATTAGTATGGCAACACCAAAAGGCATACTCTCTCACTCCGTTGCTTTCCGTCTGCATTCACAGTGAGACTGAGCGTGAATGCTTAAAGGAGAAGCGATACCTCTTCCTGAGGTGTGCCACCAATTAAGACCCCACCTACAACAATTGGTAGGAACTCCTGACTAAAACCATTGAAACTGAACAGGAATAGTAAAAACTAAATACAAGTTTTGATGAAGTTAACATGGACAAGACAATTACTTTTTTCACAAATAATACAACAAAATATAAAAGTCACAATCAACTGGCTACATCTACATAGATCATATCAAACATTATTTGCTGCAGCAGGTGATCTAGTCCATCATTAGAGCATGTTGTAGTGCGCCTGTTCATGGTCAAGGCAAAGTGGTAGGAAGATATAATGGCTCAGATATAATGCCAAAGGGCGTTTATTCAATGCCAGTGGAGGGGTGTTATATGCAAATACAATAAAGTACAAAAAAACAGCCTACCAAACAATGTCTACAGCCAAAAGCTAGTGCCTACTTTGTCATCACTTCAACAAAGAAAAACAAATGCTTCAAGCAGCAAAGTGTAATGAAGAGTCAGAGGAGTTTGGATCCATCTGCAGCATATTTAATAACAATCCTCAATCGAGATCACAACAGGTAATAAACACTGTGCGAGGGTCGAGGCAGGCAGCAAACAATCATAAACGTGATACAGGCAATGAGTCGAGGCAGGCAGCGAACGATCAGAAAAACCAATAAACAATCCAAACAAGGGCAAAGAATTAATATTCAAAACAATCCAGGTCATACACAGAAAAACAGCAGAGTAACAATGGGAAATAACGTGTAGCGCTTACTTTATGAAATATACAGACCAGCGTCTCAGAAGAATAGACTCGCTGCTGAGAAAGATGCCACAACAACAGTGATCAGACCAGACTCGGAAGATTTGTTTTAACTAGCAAGTTGTATTTGCACAGACCACAACTGGTTAGTTGTTTCAAATAATAGGAACAGTGAAAATGGAAAAAAACAATATGTTCACAAATTTTTAGGCACTTAATATCCTGTTGTTTTCCTTTTAGGTCTCAAACCCTTTCCTTGGTTTCTTTTTCCAGGTAAGTTGTTAACTCACTATTTGTTTCTTTAAATCAACCAATGAAAAAAAAAACAACAACATAAAAACAAAAATTAAATTACAATCTCAATTGTAAATCAACAATTTGATCCACAATTTTCAATAGAACAGTTTTCCTTTTTTTTAACCTTAAATTTTTCAGTCTCTCTGAAAACCAGTTTTTTTTAATTGTCCATAGAGAGATTCAAAAAGTTTGTTTATCCATCACGAGGAAAAAATGTCTCCATCCAAGAAAAAAACAAAAGAGGAAAGACAATCGATTTCCTACCATTTGCAGAATTCACAAACTGGGCTGCGTTTCCCGATAACGATTAATCTTAGCGCTTAAGAGCGTTTTCTACGAGTCATTTTGCGAACGTTCGTTATTGTTTTACGTGCGTTTCTCAAAAATGCACTTAACACAATTGCACGTAGCCCTGCTTTAAGTGCTACTTAGGAGTTGCTATCCGTTGGTCAAGTGCTGAAATGTCACGCTGTAGAATGGCTCGTCATTGTTACACATGCTGTTATAGCGATCCATCTAATTTTTGATTTCCGTTTCGTCTTCTGACATCAGCATCATTTTCGATATTTATATGAAACCTTAATTATTTAAGTAGAATTATTGATCAATTTCTTTATCAAAATTGCTTATCTCACATCAAAATAAATAAATAAGCTCTTACATTTATTTTTGAAAAGTTTAGTCTAATTATCTTCACCTGATGTGCATTTGCTAATAGGACAAAAATGTAAATAAGCACATACATGGGGTGGAGACACTAGCAAAATGGCTGAAACAAAAAAACAAAAAGACATTTTTCAAAAAGAGGAAATTAATATTATTTTAGAGGAGGTGGAGCTACAAAAACATATAATTTTCAGCAGGTTTAAGGGCAGTCATACAAATAAAGAAAAACAAAAAATGTGGGACGATATTGCTACAAAACTTACTGCAACAAGGGGAATTAAAAGATCAGGGAAGGAGGTCAGGAAGAAGTGGCAGGACTATTCAAGCCTAGCTAAAAGAAAAAGGGCACTGCAGAGGACAACAATTAATAAAACAGGTGGTGGGCCTAATGACGCCCCCGTTCTTACAGCAGAAGAAGAAAAGGCACTGTCAATTCTTGGAACAACTGCCGCAGATGGGATTTGTGGTGGTATTGACCTCCATGGAGGAGTAGGGTTGCGTCAACCTGAACCTGAACCTGAGCCAGGTCCATCATGTTCGCAAGAGCAATCAGGTTCACCTTCTATTGACAGACACCTACCATCTCCCAGTCCTCCCAACAGTCCATCCATGCCCCAGCCTCCATCTTTAATTGTTCAGGCTACAGCCACAACACCTCAGCGATTTGAGAATGTCTGTGGTTGTAGTCAGGACTTAGTACTGCTGGAGCGAGAGAAACTAGATGTTCTAAAAGATATCAGACAATCTCTTAGAGGCCAATGAGATGAACAACAACTTTCAGAAGCAAATTATTGAACTTAAGAAGGCCAAGCTGGCTTTGAAAGAGAGGAGACTTTCACTGGAGGAGATAAGATTTGCAAGGCCCTCCATTTCAGTGCCAAATATCTTGTCAGATGAGTCAGGTAACATTGTTCAATGTTGTTTAATCATGAATAATTATGTTTTAATATAATATGTTGTGCAACATGAAATATTATTTTCCATATGTACACTCATCACATTTTTCATCAGGATCTTTTGCAGATCCTGGGGAACAAACTACAAACTTGAATCAATAAAAACTGTTTTGATATTTGTTAATCCACTCAAAGCCTGAGGCTCAATGAAATACTATAAAGCAGAAGAATTCTTATTATAAGTGTTTCAAATTTAAATAGCTACTTTGTAGTACCTTTTTAAAAAATAAATAAATAAAAATAAGCATGCAAGCCCTATGGGCTAGTTTCCCAGACAGGGCCAGGATTAGGCCATAGTTCAATTAGATTTGAATATTTTTAATAAATGTGCCTTAGAAAAAAACATTACTGGTGTCCATCTTGAGACGAAACAAAGGGACTGATATATTTTATGATCAGTCAGTGCAAGTGTCTTTCAGTTGAAAAAGCTCAGACTTACATTTTAGTCTGGACTAGGCTTAAGCCTTGTCTGTGAAAAGAGGGGTATATATTTTACTACAGCTTGAGTCTTGAGGGTGTGTGTGGCAATATAGTATTAGGGCCTATCTATTAGCCTATCCATATAGGTTCAGAAAAATGTTTAATGTGCACATTCTTTATCAGCACTGTTTTATATAAATGTACTCTCCATATACATTTATAAAAGCACAACCTTTGACCATTATAAACCTAACAAGAGAATAAATTCAGGGAAGAGGTAATTAATGCAATTTCTAAAATCAGTGATTCAGTTTCTTCAAGTGGGGCCTTCTGCAATTAGTGAAATAGATGACAATCAGTGTGTGACATGTGAATATTATCACAGCCTGAAAAACTTTAATCATATGGTTTCTGTGAGCAATTTTAGGATAGTATATAAAGTTCACACTTCAGTAGTCTTGCAGAGGAAAACATGGCTGCACTACAGCAAGTTTTCCAGCTGAGAGTGAGGCAAAGAGAAAGGCGAAGACAAAGACAGAGACGACCACAGAGTACACTATGTACTATAAATGCCTTCATCAGGCAGCATCAAAATCCTCTGGATATGCTTGATGATATGGCTGTCATTGACAGATACCATCTGCCACGAGGAGAAATAGTCCAGCTGCTCAATGTCATTGGGCCTCAGCTGATGCGTGCTACAAGGAGGAATTTTGCCTTGTCCCTTGTTGTGCAACTCATAGCTGCTCTGAGATATTATGCAACAGGCAGTTTTCCTCAGGTACTTGGAGATGGACTTGGACCAAGTAAACCATCTGTGTCCAGAACTGTACAAGCAGTCACCTATGCACTGCTTCCACTTGCGGCTGAACACATCCAATTTCCAGCATCAAGACAGGCCATGTCAGACATTCAGAAGTATTTTTTAACACATTACCATATACCACAAGTCATTGGAGTCATTGATGGTACTTTAATTCCCATCAGTACGCCTTCTGTGGATGGCCATACATATATATGCCGCAAAGGTTATCCAGCAATCAACTGCCAAGTAATCTGTGATCATAAGTGTTTCATCACAGACATTGTTGCAAGGTGGCCTGGGAGCACACATGACTCCTATATCTTTACCAACTCATCTGTGGGTTATAAGGCCCAAAACTCAAAAGGACAGTGGAGGCTGCTTGGTGACAGCGGATATCCATTGAGGCCATATCTGTTCACCCCTGTTGCTAATCCTGTCAGTAACAGTGAGGCACATTTCAATGAGGCTCACCGTGTTGCCCGAAGTATTGTGGAGCGCACTTTAGGAAGGTGGAAGCTACGCTTTGGGCTACTCACAAGTCCAGTGGTGGTCTTCTCTTTGTGCCACAAAAGTGCTGTGCTGTAATAACAGTAACAGCTATGTTGCACAACATTGCAGTGAGGGCAAGAGTGCCCTTGGACATCAGGGAGGAAGATGAAGAGGTGGAGGAAGAGAATAAAGTTGAGATGAGACTTCATGATGATCAACCAAGACATGTTCAATACATGGCTGGGTTTCATGCACGCCAGCAAGTTATTGACACATTTTTTTGAGTTCCTCCTTTATTTGTGTCATCTTTAAAGCACATTAAATATTTTCTGTTAAATACAACATTGGTACTACCCTCGAAATGTCCATATACAACAGTGTAACATTTATTATGCCATTTTCATTTTATTTCTTTATTCGTTATTATTTCTGTATTGAATTGTGTAATGAGTAGAAAATAGAAATGAATAAAAATATACGTACAAATAAAATGAAAAATGACTTTGAAGAGAAGTAAATTTTAGGTACAATTTGCCAGTTGTCCAGCAGGTGCCCTCATAACTCTGTCTCCTTATGATGCACTTAAGGCTTTACGATTACTCTAGAGCACTCGTAGATCTACGAAGATTTTCAAGTGCTACTTAAGTTACGATGTTTTTGGGAAACAGACCGTAATATTAAGATCAGTCGTACGATCATTTTTGCAACTTCTTAGGCTTACGTACTTTTGGGAAACGCAGCCCTTGTCTTTTTTCACAGACAAACTCCAGGGCTCGCCAGTCCAAACCTTCCTAAGCACCGATGGAAGGTCGGGACAGATCCAAGATACAGACTTCAGAACATCTCATCTTTTTCGACAGACGACATCAACTTATGGACGAATCAGAACCACAACAAAAAAAACCTTACCTTGAACAAACAAGGTCATAAAACGTCCTGGTTACATATGTAACGTTACGTCAGCTGACTGACGTATGGGGGGTCTTGCTTAAGAGCCCTATAACCTTCGCGTAGAAAAAAACGTGCCAATGAGCATCGGCCCGAGAGGAAAGAGCCAATGAGCATTTGGGCAAAGCGCTGCACGCCCACCCGGAAGCGGGTGTATAAAGCCGGCCGGCACTCGCTTTTATTCAGGTTTTTGCTGAGGAGCCGAGATGTGTCCCGGCCAATCAGCGATGAGTCAGGCTTGCGGCAGGGGGATGTAACGTCTCCGTTCCCTCCAACCAGGATGTTCCCTTTCAGTCAGTCACGTTCGACGTTACGTCAACTGACTGACATATGGGGTCCCTGTGGAAAACGCCGCAAGCCGACCTACGTTAGGGGCTAGGAATGTCAGTACGGGCAGGCGAAGGCGTGCATCATAAAACAGTTCCCCTGCCTTTGTAACCTTCCAGCGCTCCGCGCAGGCAGCATGTCGCAACCCAGTCGGGTGCGGAGCCCGATCACAGAGGGATCGTGGTGCTTGTTCCTATCCCCACCCCAGAAGAAGGCACCTCGGTGCACGGGTCTCCTTCCTCTCACGGGATAGCCACGAAAAACACTGGGAAAAACGCCCATTCCAGAAGAAAGGCGTTGCGGAGACCACACCCCACCGAAGGAGGTAATGTGTGGAGAGAAGGTATAGACTGACTCGGCAGTACTACCCATGATAAAGTCTCTGTGCAGGTCCTACCTACTGGGACGGCTCACTGCCCACAGAGACCGGCAGCCGTATTGGCACCAAGAGAAGACACAGGTTTACCGATGGGGGAACCGTACCGTGGAAGATACACATGAGGGATCACCAAGGGGGAATCACTACCCATGGAACACCTAGACCAGCACAGGGGCTGGCCGAAGGCATACATACACAAGTGCTGGGCCTGGCGTGAGGCTCCTCCGCTGAGCCTGCTCGCCGACGAGTGCCAGAGGAATCAACGTAGGGTTCACCACTGGTAAACCACTGCGAAGGAACAAAACTGCCTAAGTCCCCCTATCCCAGGGGGAAGGCGAAATGCTAGCGAAGAAACCAAGCCAGTCCTCCCGCCCACTAGCCAGTGGGCCCCAACACACGGGAGGATACCGGCTCTACCCTGAGGTTATAGAACCTCGCAAAGGTGTTGGGTGTCGCCAGCCCGCAGCTCTGCAGATGTCTGCTAAAGAGGCACCGTGCGCCAACGCCCAGGTAAGGGCAACACTCCTAGTCGAGTGAGCCCTCACTCCGGGGGGGCACGCCCGGCCCTGGGCTTGGTCAGCCAAGGCGATGGCATCCACTATCCAGTGAGCCAACCTCTGTTTGGAGAGGACCTTACCCTTCTGCCTCCCTCCGAAGCAGACAAAGAGCTGTTTGGAGCATCTGAAGCTCCGAGTGCGGTCCACGTAGATGCGCAGGGCGCATACGGGACACAGCAAGTAAGGGCTGGATCTGCCTCCTCCAAGGGCAGACCTTGCAGGTTCACCACCTGATACCTGAAAGGCATGGTGGGAACCTTGGGCACGTAGCCGGGCCTGGGTCTCAAGATCACGTGAGAGTAGACAGGCACGACTCACTGACCGACAATGCCTGCAGGGCCAAGAGCACTGCCAACAACTCGAGGCAATTGATGTGCCACAGGGGCCGAGATCCTGTCCAGGAGCCCGAAACTGCCTGCCCGTGGCATATGGCGCCCCAGCCTGTCTTGGAGGCATCCATTGTCACAACAATGTGCCTGGACACTTGTTCTAAGGGCACCCTTGTACTGGTAGCTTTCCTATAGCTCAGTGGTTAGAGCATGGCGTTAACAACACCAAGGTCATGGGTTCGATCCCAGGGATTGCACATACTCAATGTATAATGATCAATGTGTAGTATAATGCAATGTAAGTCGCTTTGGATAAAAGCGTCTGCCAAATGCCTAAATGTAAATGGTACGCCCGACCCCCGACCACAAGTCGTAGGAACGGCCTGTATCTGCAGATGCAGCGAGCGACATCCTGTCCTCATCCGGAGCACCAAAAGTGTGAATGAAAGCGAGCGCCGGCCGGCTTTATACACCTGCTTCCGGGTGGGCGTGCAGCGCTTTGCCCAAATGCTCATTGGCTCTTTCCTCTCAGGCCGATGCTCATTGGCGCGTTTTTTTCTACGCGAAGGTGATAGGGCTCTCAAGCAAGACCCCCCATACGTCAGTCAGTTGACGTAACGTTGAACGTGACTGACTGAAAGGGAACAATAATTAATATCTTCAGTGTAACAACACACAATAAAGTTGTATGAAAATAAACTGATCATTGCACATTCATACATTTTAAACAGAACTTGAATATATGTATATGAATCCTTCAAATAAAGAACATTTTCTTCAGCTTTACACCATTTCACATACATAAATCAGACTCACAGATTTAATTCCTCATTTCCCTTCTTAAACAATAATAACAATTTGGTTTATAACTATTAAGAAGCAAATTGACTTGACCAAGGAGATCGTTAAACACACAGAAAATTCCTCGTCTCCTTTAAATCCGTTTCTTTCTCTCTATTTTCCACGAAGCAAAATGAACCTGTGCTCGTCAGGAATCGATGCATATGCAAGCGAGCTGCTGCTAACTCTGTGTGCAAAACTCGTGTGAAACCCGGAACCCAATTTTTTCTGCCGTGCCGCATTCTGCACTCTCATATCTTAAGTCGAAGACTGCTCAATATTGGCCACATACATGACCAATTAATTGTATGTGTTTGCATAAAATTTATATTTTCTTTTATAATTGGACTTCTTTTAAATAAGTTTCAATACTTTTACATTATTAGGTTCTCATATATAATATATTTGTTTTTTTTTCTGTTACTCTCTGGTAACCTTGGTTACACTTCCCCCTCCTAAATCACAGCACGCCCCTGTGCGTGGGTGAAACTGCACTGGGTCCAGTATTGCGACATGCAATATGATCATATTCATCCACTGATTCTAAAAGTGCAGAGCTCAAGCCTTGCAATAAAGACTGAATGACTGAAATCAACGGATTTCCCAACCGTGCATACTGCAACTTGTCTGGTGGTCTACCCTGCCTTTTCTTGCCAACGTCTTGGTCCCATACCTCCTGCATCATCTGCTGAGGACGGGAAGTGGTGTTCTCTACATGTGCATCAGGTCCAACTTCATCCACCACTTCAAATGACTCACCTAGTATCTCACTTGAGTCATTGCATTTTTTTCTGAGGTTAATTTTACTAATCCATCTTCTCTATTCTTTTCAGGTTCAACCCCAGTGGCATCCAGCTCTGCACAATACATCTCAGGTGAGTTTTTCTCTACCCCATTACTGGTTAAGTTTCTTTCAGCAGGTGCAGATTCCCTTAACCGATCCAGGACAACAGATGGTGGACTCTCCGACACAACTTCAGGTAAGTTCCTTGTGACCAATGAACTCCCGGAATGGTGAGTTGGTCTCCCTTCAAGAATAACTCTAGTAGTGAATTCTAATGACTCTCCAGGTACATCGAAGTGAACAGATTCACCGTCTGATTCAGAATGACAATGCACAGTCTCTTCTTCAGCAGCATCTTTAATTCTGGATTGAGCTCTGGTTCTAGGCCTACGATGTTCTTTCTGCTGGACAGAATCTAAAAACTCACTATCGGGTAGAAACCCACAGGGCAAAAGCAAATCACGATGCAAAGTACGCACCGGACCTTCCTTTCCTTCAGGGCAAACCGTGTAGACAGGAATACCGCTGCTTTTCCTTAACACAACATAGACGTTAGGTTTCCACCTATCCGCTATTTTGTGTTTTCTTCTTAGCCGGACATTCCTTACTAGAACTCGATCACGTATATCCAGAACAGAGGCAACTATATTCCTATCAAACCTCCTTTATTTCTTCCGGCCACCTTCAAAGCGTTGCGAGTGGCAAGGTGGTAGCTCTCCTCTAGCCGGTCTTTGAGAGATTTTACATACTGCGAGTGAGAATGAGAGAAGTCACTGACTGGAAGTCCAAATGCGAGATCCACGGGTAACCGAGGCTGTCGGCCAAACATCATTTCGTAAGGCGAGTACCCCGTCACATCATTCTTTGTGCAATTGTAAGCATGCACAAGTGGTTTAACGAATTCCTTCCAGTGGGCTTTCTTGTTATTCTCCAGGGTTCCCAGCATTTGCAGCAAGGTCCTGTTAAACCGCTCCACTGGGTTTCCTCTTGGATGATAGAGGGTCGTTCTCACCTTACGGATACCCGCGACTTTGCACAGCTCTTGAATGGTTCGTGATTCGAAATCTGGGTCCTGATCACTATGCAATTTTTCTGGGAAGCCATAGTGTAGTAAGAAATGGTCCCAGAGACATCTGGCCACAGTTCGAGCCTTCTGATCTTTGGTAGGTACGGCAATAGCATATCTTGTAAAATGGTCTGTAATGACCAATATATCCTTCGTATTGCTATTGTCTGGCTCTACTGTTAAGTAGTCCATACAGATCAGCCCCAACGTTCTGCTGGTCTGTATGTTCACTAATGGAGCTGCTCTCTGTGGCGGAGATTTCCTTCAAATGCAACGTTCACAGGTTTTTACTTTTCTCTCCACTGCATCAGTCATTTTAGGCCAATAGAACCTGGAACGGAGGAGGTCAAGAGTTCACTCCAGGCCTAAATGACCCATGTCATCATGTAAACTGGTGAGTACCATCTCTCGAAGATCCTTGAGTAACACAAGTTGGCTCAACTCTCTACCTCGATCAATTATTTTCCGATATAACACTCCATTCTTCACTTCAAGTTTATTCCACTGTCTCATCCACATAGACATTGTAGGTGACGGGTTCTTCCTACTAAAAGGTTTTTCACCAGACTCTAGGTACTCCAGGACTGCTTTCAACTCGGGATCTGCTTGTTGCCGGTTTACTAACTCTTCCTCAGAGAGGTGAGGGACCACAGGTAGGCCATGTTCATATTCTTCTCGGAATTCTTGAGGTAATGCATCCGCATTCATCGTCAAGGATTCTGCAAATGTCATCCCAACAGGATGATGTCCATCCTGTGACTGGCTAACCTGATGTTTCTCACACACAGCCTTTACTGCTTCTGGCAGGATCACAGGCGAATCTTTGTCAGCTTCAGCTAGATGATTCAGAGTGAATTTTTCAGAGTGAGTTTTATTCTCTCCTGTTCTTTTTTAGACTCCAGATCATTTATCAGCTGACCGTTTGGCCGCCTGGACAACCCATCAGCATCCTGGTTTTGGGCTGCTGCTCTATATTGGATCTTGAAATTATATGTTGATAACCCAGACAGCCATCTATAACTGGTTGAGTCCAATTTGGCAGAAGTTAGGATATAAGTTAAGGGATTACTGTCAGTTACAACAGTAAATTCAGTCGCTGAACTTCGTGGTAATTGCCCACTTGAGGGCCAAAAACTCAAGCTTATGAGCCAGGTATCGGGCTTTACTCTTATTTAATCCCTGACTTGTTAATTTCTCTACAACTGTGTCAAACGCCTGCAGACAAGAAACATCCCATCTGTCTCCTAGCTTTCCTTTTGGATCGTAGTATTGTCGGTTTGTGTCCTTACTCTTTCTTCCTTTCCGAGATTTTAATGGCCTCAATTTTGTCTGGGTCCGTTTCCACGCCGTGCTCAGAAACAATATGCCCTAAATATCGCACTGATGTCTGAAAAAATTTACATTTTCAGGTGAAAGTTTCAAGCCATATTCTTTTAGACATGTGAGGATCTGCACTAGTCTGTGTTCGTGCTTGTCAAGGGTTTCTGAAAAAAACTATAAGGTCGTCTATAAAAACTATCACCTTCTTTCGGTTTAGATCACCCATACAGCGCTCCATGAGCCTCTGAAAGGTACTGGGAGCATTTGTGATCCCTTGCGGCATTCTATTAAACTCCCAGAATCCTTGGAGGCACACGAAGGCCCTCTTGTGTTTATCTGTTTCCTCCATCTCGATCTGGTAGTATCCCGACTTCAGATCTAAAATGGAGAACCATTTCGGGCCAGTTAAAACAGAAAACACCTTCTCCAAATTGGGAAGTGCATAGGCGTCCTTTATAGTTTGCGAATTGAGTTTCCTGAAGTCGATGCACAGGCGCACTGAATTATCCTTCTTCCTCACTACCACTATAGGGGAGGCAAATGGTGACTCAGATTCACAAATAATTCCGGCAGCCAACAGGTCTTGTAAGTGACATCCTGGGGGTGAACAGGCCTAGGGCGATGCCTAAAGGGAGTTTCATCACTAAGTCTGATGCGATGCTTTACTTTATCAGTGTGCCCATAGTCCATGTCATGTAAGGCAAACACCTCAGGCATCGTGTTCAACAAAGTTGATATTCGGCTCTTCCACTCTGCTGGTAAAGGGAAATTACCAAAATCAAACTTTATCTGGATGCTGTCTGAGTTATTTTGTGTCGGAGAAGCATCATATCTTGGCTTTGTCTCAATTGCACACTGAATCGCATGCATTTCAGCAATCACTGCTTTTGGTGGGACAGCTATATCATGCTGCGTGTCATTCCTCACCAATACAGGTAAACTAAAGGAGCGGTTAGCAGGCAAAGTGTAAAGACCACTGGTTACTAATAGTCCGCCTGGCATGGACGACATTACTGGCTGTTCTAAAGTTGTCAAATTTTCTGTAGGACAACTACTTAAATGAACAACTCCATCAAGAACAGCTACACTTCCTGCTGACACAACTTTAGGAGCAGTTCCTTCTAACAACACACATTCCAGGACTTCAGTGTTCATCTGCTTGTGTCTTACATCCAGAATTTTTAGGACTGCTCGATACCCATTAAAAGCTGGACTGAGGTTCTCTGGGTTTTCTTGAGCATGGTTAGCATAAACAGCATCGAGGGAGTTGGTTCCCACAAGAACTTGGGGAATGTGTCAAATCAGGGACCGCTAGGGCTAAAGTGTGAACTTCCGCTTTCACTCCTAAGAATTCCTTGGGGAATGTCAGAATGAGTTCTACATAGCCCAAGTAGGGAACTGACTGCCCATTTGCTCCTTCTACTTCCAGTAAAGACTCCAACGACTTCAGAGGGAGATTTGAGAGATGATCTTGATAAAAGGAAAGTGAAATGGTGGTTACCTGGGAACCTGTATCTAGCAAACAATTCACAGGAGTTCCTTCAACAAATAGCTGGGCGCACATTTCAGGCCAACAAATCCTCTTGGTAATTTTTTCTGCTTCACTGCATCACAACATTTGTTAAACACTCTTTCAGGCTTGTTAGGGCATGTGGGTCTTGCTTCAGTTTCTATAAGCCCTGCTACAGAGACTGTTTGTAATTTAACCGTGGGGATGCACCTCGGTTTTTCAGGTCCCACTTAGCCTGTTTCTCTTTCAGCTGATTTCGTTTGGTTTCTACTTTGGAGGGATTTGGTTCGTTTACACAATTCACAGAAATATGACCGTCCTCTCCACATCGAAAGCAATGGCCTGGACGAGGTCTAGCTGAGGTCAATCCACCACTGCTGACTGATTTACTTTCTTCATGTCTAGCTTGCTTGGGCTCTGACATTGCAGAAGGACCTCTGAACTCAGATGTTCTTCCTGACAGATGTTTCTGTGATTCTGAGGCAGTTAATTGAGCTTTTAATTCTGCAACAAGTCTTGTAAGTTCAACAATTTCCTCAGCCTCTGTTCAGAACCTTCTGAGAAACCGCAGCTTCCACAGCTTGAACCTGAGCTCGCAGTTCAGTCAGTTGCTTTTTGAGTGAAGTCACATCCATCGCTTTGGAACAAATGGACTGGCACTTCTGGTGAGTCAGTGGTTGCATAAAGGCAAGTTGGGCATGAATTTCTGATATTTGCTTTCTCATGGAATCTGTTTCAGTGGCTGCTCTGATGATTGCATCAGGTAAGTGAGCAGACAACTGATGAGTGGCAGCTCGTGGCTTGGAAGAGGCTAGACCTTGTTTAGTCACCCCAAAATGACTCCTCATCCGATCTTCTTTTGAAGCTTGCCTGTCTTCTTCTGTTCTTAGGGTTAATCTTCTGTCTTTCTAGCTGAAGATTGGCAATTAAGCCATTTTTAAGATCACGCTCGCTCTCTGCAATACCACCCCTCCTCACCACTGCACTCAACATCACTTGTATTTGATGCAGGTAACTGGAAGGCTTTTCTTCCTGATTCTGCAGCATCATCATGAACTTTGCCAGCAACTCTTCCCCATCCTCCACTGATCCATACACTGATTCTAGYAACTCTAAATACACAGAGGGTGATGACTGTGGACTAACATGTTTGATTACGTCAGCAGCAGGTGCAAGTAAGCTTTCTAGGATTCTTCCTGTACGAGACAAGTCTGAAACAGATGGATCATCCAGAAGGAATCCCACATTTGCTCGCCATGTTTCAAAGTCTGGCTCATTTGGTGGACGTGGAATTTTCCCT
>JAZGTJ010011886.1:0-16430 GCA_036877575.1 Botia almorhae
ACCCAAAGGTTGCAGGTTCGAGTCTCAGGTCCGGCAGGGATTGAAGGTGGAGATTGTGAATTACCAGCACTCTCTCCACCCTCAATACCACGACTGAGGTGAGGCCCTTGAGCAAGGCACCGAACCCCCAACTGCTCCCCAGGCGCCGCAGCAATGGCTGCCCACTGCTTCGGGTGTGTGTTCACGGTGTGTGTGTGTTCACTACTGTGTTTGTGCGCACTTGGATGGGTTAAATGCAGAGCACAATTTCCGAGTATGGGTCACCATACTTGGCCTCACGTCCAAGTCCATACTAATAAATTGTTGTGGTCTAAAACCAGGTGTTTCAGTTTCATTGTCCAACCCCTGTGTGTATGTATATATTAATGTAATATATATATATATATTAAGAGACATTTTACTAATATCAACATAACTTAAACCTATTTATTTATTTCTTTTATGACTTATCTTTCCAGTTAATGGTGCCAGTGTACATTTTACAGGTCTTTTGCTAAATTCTACTGCCTGTCTTTTCATAATTTAATTGCATCAGTTTTTTTACTTCTCTTTCTTTTTCCTTATAACCATTTTCTTTCATGTATCAACTAGTTTACCTAAAACTCAACTCTGTAAAGACACTTTGCAACAATACAAAATTGTGAAAAGTGCTATATAAATTAAATGAATTTGAACAACAGATCTAGATGTATATCACTGTTATGAGAGATGCCTCAAACTCATGCTGGGGCACAACGGTGCAGTGTGGGGATGCCACCTGCAATGGTACATCAACTGTCTATAGAGTTGCTGGACCTGCAGAGACTTTGGTTAATGCAGGGCAAGCATGTGTTGGTGGCATACTAACATGTATATATATGATATATATAAACCACCAGGGTGCTACTTATGTTCAGGCAACCTCCACTGTGTGGATGTGTTTTGCAGCAGGTAATGCTCTGGGGAGAGTGGGGACTCCATCCCCACAAAGTCCAGCTAATATAGGAGATTTTCAGGGAGCCACAGGTAGAAGTGTTTACCTTTTAGGAGTCCTCCCATTGTCCATTATGATACTCTCTTTCAAATATTCCCTTCAGCACGGTGATGCACAACTGGTCTTGGGGTCTCCGCAAATAGCCCCATTGCACCAAAAAAAGCCTTGTTGCACAGACACCGTGCAAAGTCAGAGAGGGCAAATAGAAAGTACTGATGGTTTCACTATTCTGGCCCACCAAGACTTGGTTTTGATATGATACCCCGAGCATACTAAAATACACAAGACAGAAAATTCTTGCCACTTCACCTTACCTTGTGATATGGTTCAGTGCCTTTTCCATTTATAGGGGTCCTATACACCAGGGGTATAGGACCCCTGGTGTCACTACGCTGACATAACATCGAGTGAGTGACAGACAGGGATCATCTCTGTTGCTAATGTAATTTCTGTTCCCTGATGAAGGGAACAAGACAATGTACCCATCTTGCTGTACAGCTGAACTGACCACTGATGGAGCTGGGATGTTCTTAGCTCCTTAGAACAAATTTAAATGAGTGCTGCATACCAACTCTTTTTAACCCTCTGGGGTCCGAGGGTGTTTTGGAGCCCTGGAGAAGTTTTGACATGCTCTGACATTTGTGCTTTTTTCAGGTGCTTATAAACATATAATAATATGTTTAATAATATGTCATACAATAATATCTGAGCTGCATGTATGTACATGATTGTGTTTTTGAGAAAGTAATGTTTATGCATGGTAAGTGAAAAACTAAATTTTTTTTAAAAATGGACTAAATTATTGACTAAAGTCACTGAAATAAGGCCATAAAACGCATACAGAACATTTGTTCACAAGACTTTTGAGAACTTGATCTTGTAGCCTAGAGTGTTTTCTTCAAAATGATGTGAGAATCATCTAGTTCACTCGTTCACACAAAACAGTATATTGATTGTAATTGTCGAAGACAGTTTTTGTTTAGAACGGCCGTATGCAAGGAGGCGTAAATGATCTTGAATAATGCTTTGATTCACACCTGAGAAGACAAAGACCCGCATAATGAGCTGCATAATGAACCTTTCAGTCAGGTGTGTGACTGAGGGAACTGAGGAAAGAATAAATGAAGAATGTAAGGACAAAAGAAACGTATATATTTTTTGTTTGTAGCTTATTTAGAATATATATATTCACTTGGGAGTGCAGTTATTACCAATGAGCAATTACCAGCTGATAATAAAGGATAAGAAAGGACGCGTGTATATTTACATTTACATTTAGGCATTTGGCAGACGCTTTTATCCAAAGCGACTTACATTGCATTATACTACACATTGATCACTATACATTGAGTATGTGCAATCCCTGGGATCGAACCCATGACCTTGGCATCGTTAACGCCATGCTCTAACCACTGAGCTACAGGAAAGCTGTATGTCTGTCAATGGGTCACTTCTCGGTGACATTTACAGCTTATTTGTTTATATATATGTATTATGTTTATATATATTTACACGTCAGACAATCGCGAATACCAATGACCTGGTATAACACATTCAGAACATTTACACCAGAGCAGAATCCGCGAACAGAAGCTTAGTGAACAATTTCACGGTTTAAAAAAGAAAGTCTTAACATTACAAAATGTATTTTCGTAAGAGACATCGTAGTATAATATTATATTTGTTTATAAGAAAGCGCAGAGCGCAGAGTCTGTGGAATCATATCAGCGTCAGTTTCTGTGTTCCATGACTGAAGGGCATCTTCACCGGAGTAGCGTGCCATGGTCAAAATGCGATGCAAATGTACAGTGAAACTGATGTGAAAATGCCATGCTCTTTATGGCATTGACCGGGGGGCGTGCGCGAAACAGAAACTATTTTCCATATGAATCGTGCCGGGGGAGTGGCGGTCTCAACTTATTTCAGGTAATGAGGTAAGAGGAAAAAAAATTTACTTCTCCTGGGTTTCATAAAATTACATAAACTGATAATGTTTGCTTTCGATAAGATTTGCATAATTTTAAAATAGACATTCTAAGCTTTCTGCAGATATATGTCTTGTGTTTGTGTGACAAGGATTCGCAAAGTTACAATTCGTTTTTAGATGCGTTTCAGACTGTACGCCACTGAGACAGAGAAGACAGAATGCGCATCCTGTTCGTTTTTTTCATTTTGCAAAAAGCACACTATTTTGTTTTTATCGTGAGCGTAAAAAAATAAAAGTAGACACCTTACAGTTTCGAATGATATATATCACTTATCTGTGTGACCAAAGTCGACAGAGCATTTTTAGTGTATTTTGTGCTGATCTTAAAAAAAATTAGCTGGTATTGCCGGCGCGACCGTCGACCCCAGAGGGTTAAACCGGTAAGTCTAGTGGCGGAGAGTGGTATGCAAATGCTACATGCCAATTCTCCCCTTTTCTGAAAAAAAATCAGAGGTCCCAACAGTGAACCCCTAGTGTTGTGACATTGACACATTATCTTGTTCTTCCATCAGGAAAAGTAACTCTATAATTATGTAACTAATAATTGCGGAATACTACACAATTCATTTAAATATATAGTACAAAGGCAATTTAAATAATAAAATATTTAAAGCACTATTCTACACAAACGCTTGTTTATTGATCTATTTTTGTATATTGTGTTGTCCTGTAAAGATCCTTTGTATGAAATTACTCTCTTTGACTTACTCTGTTAGGGAAACTCTGCAGGAACTTAATTTTCTCGTACAGTTTTATGTTGTCAGCACGCATGCTGTCCAGCTCACTCTGCAGAGCCTGTAATGTTTGCTGAAGACAGCTGTTCGCCTGAAGATGAGAAAACACATCAATCTATTGTTCTTTAGACAAACATTCTAAGTTCAAATGACATTGACTCACAGCCTCTAGCTCCAGATTCCTTGAGCGGAAACGTTCTCTCTGACTGGAAATGATGGAGAGAAGAGAATCCATCTGCTCCCGAGGAAGATCTGCCTGGGAAGAGCTGCTCACACCTCCACACACACACACACCTCCTCAGAAGTGCAATATTTTCTATAACCTACCCGTAAACCCCTCAACCAAACCCTGTATTAAATCTATTTGATTTGGCTAATTTATATGCATTTTAAATAGCGAAGACCACTTTATATGTTCATACAAGTCACTTTTACAAGAACTAGTACTGATGTGGCTTAGTTTACCTGAGAACAGAGCTGTAGCCTCTTTTACAGGTTCAGGGACGATCACCACACTGCTGTCTGCACCCTAAAATAGAAACAACTATTTGACTAGCATGTATGATTATCATTTAATTTCTGTAACTGTGAATGTATCCATTTACTAATGGGCAAGCATCTATTACACAGGCCACATGTCTTGTAGGGCAACATTCTTCACAACGTGCTACATATGGAAAACATTCTAAAACATGCCAAATTGCAATTTCCAAAGCTAAGGGGTACTAAACTAAAGACGCCCTGCTGAACTGTGTGTTGACTGTATCAGTTTTACTGTATTGCATAGTATATTAAGTTCAGATCTGTTATCTATCATCTTTTGAAGCATGTTAGCGCCTGACCTCAGCATCAGGACGTGACATGGTCCGGATGGTGCTAAGATCATGTTCCAGTTTAAGAATGAGATCTTTCTGGTCAGAGCTGGTCTTCACTGCTGCTGAGAACTCCACCTGTAGAGATGCATAACGACCTACACACACACACACACACACACGTTTTAAGGGGACATTCCATTGACCTGACAACTCAAACTACTACAATTATACTACTAAATACTATAACTACTGTGACAAGGTGCACCGGGGCAGTCAGCGTCGCCCTGGCAACGGATAACACCACGAGGCTGGGGAAAGGACGCAGTCGTTCCCTCGGAGGGTTGACCAGGAGCGTCGCGCGCCGGAGGGCGCCCCACACTCTTCTCGCCCTCCCCTCGTTACTCCCCCGCTATCCATCGTCGCCCCTGGGACCAGGCCGGCGCTTGGGGGGGGGGGGGTGACGAGGCGCAGCGGGGCAGTCAGCGTCGCCCTGGCAACGTTAAAACGCTGCCGCCTACCGCCCAGAGGGAGATGGAGGCGAAGACAGGAGGAACGGTATGGACTGGACTGAACGCGGGATCTGAGAGTGCCGCCAGCCAGGGATACGTTGCGTGTCCCCTGCGCACCCCGAGAGCAGCGAGTGGCCGGAAGCCACTGAGAGCACGAGCCACCGCCGCACCAGCACCAGCACCTGCACCAGCAGCCAGCCCGGCTGCTTCCCCCACGCACTACACGCACCTATTCCTTCAATAAATCCACCCTCCGGGGTATCTTTGCACCGCCTACTTTGTCGTGTGATTCCTCACCCGTGACACTGTTTAGAATCAAAACAGACTCTTGCTTTCATTGACACCATACGTTCAATGAGATGATCAGGGTCAAAGGTCAAGATCAAAGATCAGCTGTGAAAACATTCATCTAAATCAATTCCAGTAAAATCAACAGAGCCTTAAACAACTTGATTGTGATGAAAAACATGATCACGACCAGGATGATTAAAAATTGTGATCATGAAAATAAAAGCAACACCCGTTCTGACCTGCATTTCACACCTACACCAACACCACCTGCAGAACCCCTTCTGCACTTCACACCAACACCTGCAGCCACCCTCAACCAACTACCTCCTGGACCCTTGCTGGATCCTCTTCAGTTTGCGTACAGGGCAAACAGGTCTGTGGATGATTCAGTCAACATGTTTTATAACCGCATTATATCCTGCAACATCTTGACAGACCTGGGACATGCACAATGATCTTATTTGTGGACTTTAGCTTGGCTTTCAATACATAAAATGTGTTGTCATGCCTGGTCTTCTAACCAAGCTCTCCATGCCAACCCCAATCTGTCAATGGGTAACCAGCTTCCTGAGAAATAGGCAACATCTAGTGAGACTGGGGAAACTCACACCCAGATCCCTCACTACCAGCACTGGTGCCCCCAAGGTTGTGTACGCTCTCCAATGCTCTTCTCCCTGTATACCAATGACTGCACTATAAAAGATTCCCCTTTCAAGATTCTGAAATTTGCAGACGACACCATCAGGTTCGTGGGCACCACCATCTCTCAGAACTTCAAGTGGGACAATCACATTAACTTCATTGTAAAACAAGGTCCAGCAGAGGTTGTACTTCCTTCTTCAAAGCAGTTCAACCTGCCACAGAAGCTGGAATTTTCAGCTGCTAAATCAGACATCAGAAGACTACAACAGTCAGGATGGTCGAGAGGATCATTGGTCCCCCCCTGCCCAACCTACATGATCTCTACGCTTTCAGAATGAAAAAAAGAGCTATTTTTGGAGAGCACATTGATGGCTATTGTAAACCACAGTCATAGCAACTCCAACTGGCAGAGGAAAGTGTCACTTAAAACATTGTTTAAAAGACTCCTTTCAAATTTACCCAAGTCGTTTTATACGTGGTCAAAAACAAAAAGAGATAGTATATGCTAAACTGTGAACAAATTGTTGATATACCGAATGGGGATAGTAAGGTGATCAATTTATGGAACAGTCAGGCACAGTTATAGCGCCACCAACTGGTAGCAGGAAGTGTGTCACTTACAAAAGACTTAAAGCAGATTTTAAAATAGTCCTGCAAAATTAAATGCATGTGACAACTATGCATCGTTTACTGGGAAGCAACGGGTGGCGATGGCGCCGTAATGCTTGGGCCTATCATCACTCTTTGCATCTATATTAAAATTAGTTTTCTGTTGCCTTGTTTGACAAGCCCCCCAAACAAGCAACCATGCATGTGTGGTATGAACCTTTCTTGTAAACGTTCTGGAGGAAACAGACCCTGATGTCTTCAGATAAAATCTTATTCCTTGTGTCTCTTCAGGATGTGATCGGGTGTTTCAGATGTCATTAAAATGTGAGGAATGCTGAAGATCTCACATCATCATCTGGCTGCATCAGAGTGTTCACATCTACAGGTTCAATCCATGTCATTGAAGTAATGTGAGAGCCATAAAACAGTCTGAAGTTAAAGATTCTGGTAACAAATCACTCAAATCATCAGAACAGAAACAAAACTCTGTACAAACCAGAACAACACATACAACAAAACTGCTCCGAACTCTGTAAACTCAGACACTTCACTGTAAACACTTCAGTTATTAAAAATCAAACCATACTTGAGCCAATAGATGCACACACACAGACTTTTACATGTGCAAAAAAATACAACTACAGACATCATATGATGTTTCTAATCTTCATGTGACTGCAGCAGTATGTCTACTCTCAAACACTCCTATGTCATACACAAACAGCAGACAGCTATGCCGACCAACACAAAAAAAAACACAATAAAAAAAAAGTTTTAAATCATGTCAGGTAGATATTTCCGTAGTGAAGTGCAGTAAGATGTCAAATAGTCAATAGTCAAAGACAATTTGACCATTGAGTGTCAATGGTCGCAAATTTGCATGCAAACAAACACACACTCACCGCTCAGGTCAGTGTTAGCAATGCGCAGCAATGCGTTTTCAGACTGCAGGCTGTGGTTCTTCTCCAGCAGAAGAACCTCTAATGGTTTACCGGAGTCCTGGAGGAGAACAACACCATCACATTATAAGCTCACTGCACCTGACATACACACAAGCGCCCACACCGTAACATCAACAACTCACTGCACCTGACAGACATACACACACCGTAACATCAACAACTCACTGCATCTGAAATACACATACACACACAACTGAAATGTATGTGTTTACCTGCAGTGTAGAGTCATCGCATGGCCCAAACTCCATCGACTTTAGGATGCTGTTAATCATAAAAAAAAGTCAGCTTTATCATCAGCTTTAGAAGACAAGCAGGATCTAATAATTAAACATAATAATCAGAATCTTTATTCAATGAGTAATTATTTTGTAATTTTGTAATTATTCATAATCAAAAGAATTTTTTTTAAGGAAAACTGTGAAACCAATAAAATAATGTGCAAAAAACTTTACTAATATGAAGCACTGAGCTGGACCTTCACTATAATTAAAGTATCATACTATATCAGACTAGAAAAATCATGAAATGACCCTGTTTATGTAGTTTACATGCACAGCTAAAAGCCACATACTTTAGCCCACAACCCAAATCCAGTTGTAAATACCATTCTCATATACCATTGACCCTATCCCCTCACATCTTCTGCAAGCAATCATTCCATCACTATTGCCTGAACTCACACAAATTCTAAACATGTCAATCTCTACAGGAAACGTTTCCTCCTCATTCAAGTAGACTCGGGTAACCTCAATGCTTAAAAAACCAACACTTGACCCCTCAGTGGTCAGCAACTATAGACCAGTTTCACTCCTACTGTTCCTTTCAAAGGTTCTTAAAAGGATGTATTTAATTATCTCCCTTCATATCCCTCACAGAACAACCTACTCGACAGCCAACAGTCTGGATTCAAATAAGGACATTCCATGAAGACTGCCCTCCTGTCTGTGGCCGACATGAGTCAATTCCATGTCATCTGTCTAACTCTTCTTGACCTCTCTGCTGCCTTTGAAACCAGATCCTGTTGTCATCCCTCACCAACTTGGGCATCTCTGGACCTACACTCAACTTGTTCAGCTAACATCTCACAGACAAATCCTTCAAGGTATCATGGAAAGGAATCAATTTGTTTTGACAGCTTGCCACGTGCTCCATTGTTTTCCACACCCTCTTGTTTTCTTCTTCATTTTTTTTGTTAATCATAGATTGGCTTAACCAACTGTCTGCCAGCCGTCACATGCCACAGATGTCACATGATTTGCAAAACATAGAATTACCTAAATACTATAGAGACTGTGTCTGTCCCCCCGGACAGGTAAATACAAAAAAAAAACTGTAAACAATTATATGGCAATTTAATCAATGTTAAACAAATAAAAAAAACATAATACAGACAAACAATTAATAAAGCTTGGCTTGCTGAATATTAGAGCTCTCACAGATTAAACATTTATGTCCTCTGCTTGACAGTAACATGGCTAAAACGGGATAATTACATGAAATGAGTCAATCCCCCAAAATTACTGTTATAAGCAAGAGCCTTGTCCAAAAGGCAAAGGGGGAGGTGTTGCTGCACTTTATATTAATTTACAGCTGCCCACAGATCTGACTTTAGTTACTCTAAGTCTTTTAAAATAATGGTGCTTAATATAGCTTCATCTGGAGTAAATAAGCAGACTTTGTCATTTCTACTGGCTAGTGTCTACAGACCACCAGGGTACCACACAGACTTTATCAAGGAATTTGCTGACTTTTTATCAGAAGTAGTACTAGCCACGATTAGGTCTTAACTGTTGGTGATTTTAACATCCATGTGGATAATGAAAAGGAAGCATTGAGTTTAGCTTTTTAAACACTATTGGTACTTATGGTATAAATGTTGATGACATCAATATTCTGCAGCAGAGCGAAGACATTTTAGATCATTATCTGTAGCTTTCCTGTAGCTCAGTGGTTAGAGCCTGGCGTTAACAACGGCAAGGTCATGGGTTCGATCCCAGGGATTGCACATAATCAATGTATAGTGATCAATGTGTAGTATAGTGCAATGTAAGTCGCTTTGGATAAAAGCGTCTGCCAAATACCTAAATGTAAATCTGGTGTCCTGTAAAGTACATTTACCTATGGCTGCAAAGTCACCTACTTGTTATAAATACAGTAGAACAATAAATTCTACCACTAAAGATTCTTTTATCAAAAACCTACCTACACTGTTTTCACTCCCTAACATAATGGATGACAACCTTGACAACACAACAGAAAATGTTAACTCCCTATTTTCTAACATAGTCGCTCCTCTAGTTAAGCCTAGTTTTGTAATCTCTACACTGGCTGCCTATCAAGCATCATATAAATTTTAAAATCTTGCTTATTACTTACAAGGTCCTGAATGGTTTAGCCCCACAATACTTAAGCGACCTCCTCCTATTATAGTCCTTCGCGTTCACTGCGATCTGAAGGTTCTTGCCAACTGTTAGTACACAGAATTTCAAAAACAAGTGCTGGTGGATCCTTCTCGTATTTGGCACCCAAACTTTGGAATAGTATTCCCAGTGTTGTCCGGGAAGCAGATACACTGTCATTTTAAATCTAGACTAAAGACCCACCTCTTTAATCTTGCCTACACATAGTCATATGGATTTATTACTCAAATCTCGTAAGGGATTAATAGGCTGCATTAATTAGGTAAACCGGAACCGGAAACACTTCCCACATGAACAGATGTACTGGCTCCACACTAAATCTTAAAGTCTTTCATTCCCCAAGGTCCTGTAGTCAGCTGGATCCAAACTCTGAGACCAGATGGTCGGGGACTGGATGAAACAACCCGAGACAGATCATCAGGATTTGTCAGACTTCTTAGTAAACCTACCGTTCTATGCCTACTTTTAGCTAAGTTAGTTTCTATATTTTGTTCCAGCATATTTTGTCACAGCAGTGTGATGTTATGGCTGCAATTAGGAACATTATGCCTCAATGTTTCTGTTGGCATGATTTCTCGATGATTGCCCAACATATTATCAAATACAATGGGAACCATACATTTTCTCATCAATAAATAACTATAAATCATTCTAATCAACTTGATTAATCAAATCTTCGTATCCAAGACAGTTACAAATTGCAGCTTTAAAGTGCGAGAGGAGAACTGGCCCTCCCGGTCGAGCCTGGCTTCTCTCAAGTTTTTTTTTTCTCCATCTGTACATCATTGGAGTTTTGGTTCCTTGCCACTGTCGCCCTGTTGGCTTGCGTGATGCGAGAATGCTGAAGTCTAACTTAGCTTTGGGTTTTGTAAATTGTAAACTTCTTATATATTTATTGTATATATTTTATGTATGTATGTATTCTACTTTGCATGTTGTGTAGTTCATGGTACTATTGCAAATCCCTTATACCCCTGTCCCATAAGATGTTAACTTTTATAAGCCATCAATATGTAAGCCAGAACGCATATCTTGCTTAATAATTTTGTGGTTTTATCGGTTCAGTCAACTCTTTATTCATAAACATACTATACACCTTGTATACCTAATTAGTCTTATACATCTCACACATATGTGTATGTGTAATAATGTGCAATAAATGTGCAATAATACCATTAACATGTCTGACATTTGTTCTGTTTTTTTTTTTATAATTTTTTATTTTGTAAAGCTGCTTTGAGGCAATGTAACATTCTGAAAAGTGCTATAAAATTTTATATAAATAAAATTGAATCGAATTAATGCAAATGATCTGAGTTTGTTTTTTGTTTGTTTTCACATTTGGGTGAATGTTTTCACCTCAGGGCACGTCTTTTCACCTCACAGTGATTTTTTTAACCTCAGGGTGAATGTGAAAGTGACATTTGTTAGTTATGGTAATCCATACCCGAAATGTGACCTTTATATGTAACCCATCAATGGTGAGGTGTGAACACGCACTGCAACACATGAACACACACACACACCCAGAGCAGTGGCCAGCACACAACTGTTTCCGGGGAGCAATCGGGGGTCAGGTGCCTTGCTCAAGGGCGCTTCACTTGCTATCAGCCAGCGAATTGAACCAGAAACCTTCTGATTACAAGCCCGCCTCACTAACCAGTAGGCCACAGCTGCCCGTTTGCGTGCTAAAAAAAACGCTGTTTTTAACTTAGTGTGAATGTTTTTAATCTTACAGCATGTTAGCTGTACCTATTACCTCGGTTTTTACCTGAGCATGAGTGTTTTTACCTTAGCTCTTTCTTTACCTCCTCATAATCTGCTTGTGTTCGAAGTTTCTCTTCAACTATCTGGATGAAAAACACAAAAACTATAAAGGCACATGCCTGCGGGTCATTAACTAAAGTGTACAAATCGCATGTCTCAGAGAGGTGGTGTACCTGAAGTGTGGCACTCTGGGTGTTTAGCTGCTGTTGTAATTGGCTGATCTGTGTAGCCGAGTTCTCGCGGAGAGAGGACAGGCTGCCCTGCAGTCTCTGAACATCCTCTACCAGCTGACACATCTCACGCTCCTTTGCACTGAGCTCTGCCTCTAGACTTGGGTGCAATACCATCTCGACACACTCACCCTGCTGCAGCACACACAAAACTTTTTTAAGCATATAAAACATCTACAAATATGATGATATAAATAAGATGCGTTTCATTACACATAAACATGGTAGAACAAAACATGTTATACCATGGCAGATGAAGGACATCTACCAGAACTACAGATAGCTTTGTGCCATTTGTGACTGCATTGCCTGATGAATTTTTATTTAATTAAATTTTAATGATTGATGCAATTTTAAATTTTCAATTAAAAGATGCTCAGACTTTCCAGTAGGAAGCACAATGTTAATAAAACTAAAACTGAATTTGATACATCTCAATCTAATATGAGCATATATTTCACTGGATTTTCTGTTGTTCTTTGAGGAAACATATTTACTATACAGTCTTTTACAGCGTCTGCTTGATAGTAATAGGGCTGCACAGCACTGAGGAAGAATGTGATATGTAATAACTTGCTAAATAATGCAATGTGATATTAAATGTGACAATGCTTTAATATTGTAAAATCAATTAAACTTAACTTAAAACATTTAAATACACATTTTACAATCTTTCAAGGAAAAGAAACATTTTCCAACTAACATTTGCATATCAGTCCTTCTACATCGAACCAAAATGTACAACTTGAAATGACTACACAACTTTTTGAAGCATCAAAATCATTTGGTCATTGTAATGTTTAGATACTTTTGATATATCTTGCAGATCCTAGATCTAAAAAAAATGTTGGACAAGAAATGTCACCTACACCTTGGTTGGCCTACGGGTAAATTAACAGCAAGCTTTCATTTTTGGGTAAACCATCACTTTAAATACATGCTTAGACAGTAAGTCTTGAAAATCTAAATTTGTACAAATTATTGAGGAAGTAGATTTGGGTGGTTATACATGTTAAAGTTAGTCTTTTGTTTTATGCTCCCAACCACTTTAATTCAAAACATTTCTGGTAATACTACACAAAAACAGAAGTAGTTGTTACTGGTACCATGTCTCCTGTTCTGTGGATTTGTGGCTCCAGCTGTGTTGATTTGTTGGCTAAGCTGAGCTGTTCTTTCAGAGCTTTAGCATCTCTCTCAGCAGCTTCAGCTCTCTGTAGAAAACATCACAGTTATTATCTGTATTTCACCAGCCAACATCTTTAAAATTCAGCAGATTCAGCCTTTCTCTGGCATTATAAGAACCGTTCAAATGGCAAAAGCTATACAGTACATGTGATCAATGTAGATTTAGGGATTTTTTCACTTTAGTATTTCGGTCTTTTTTTGGCCTGTGTATATTGATGAGATCTTCTCTGTTAATTATGAAAAAAAAACTGTTAATTATGAAAATGGTAAATGAACTATGAAGTCTGATGCGGAAAAAAATACATTATCTGAAGCCACAATTTAACAACATGAGTCATGTGACATCATTTATGTGTGTGACAGATATAACGTTCCGAAACTCCAGATGCTTTTTTTAATCGTACAGAGACAGAGGCGAAGCTTACACAGGAACCAATGTCATATCATTTTATTCTACTTTATACTTGCTTGTAACTAACATTACTTCATTCAGAAATTACAAAAAGACCATCAAACCCTGACCCAGCACCTCTCCCAGAATACAACAGAGAGTAGAAAAATCAATGTCAAATTGAAAAAATGTGTTACACTATTATTGTATAAAGGAGAGACTTTTGCTTTTATTTTACTGCACAAAACACAATGGTTTGCACATGTAAACCAATGTGTGCATGCAATGTGTTGCTGTTTTACCTGATTGGCTCTCTCCAGATCAATCATTACCATCTCAATCGCATCAGCCCTATGAATTAATCACATTCAAGGTTAAAATGTGATGATCAGATGCAGACTTTCTGAGCACTAACACACAATATAAAAACATTCACACTGCAGATTGTATAACACTCTGACACCAAGAGAAACAGAAAATTAAGAGCGACTCATTTAACATAATTTTAACTTAAAACTTTAATAAGAGATGAACAACAACTGCATAATAAATGATCTATGCATAATAGTCATTCGCACACGCACACGTACTTTGCAGTGGACTCTTCATCATATTTGGTCTTCAAATCGAAAAGCTCTGACTGAGTTCTTTCAAGTGCTGTAAAGACACGAGCAGTAGTGTTGTACTGAGTGATGCTGATAATATGTGTAACAGATTTACTTTATTTTAACCATAAGTTCAAGGTCATTTCCATCGTCATTTACTCATCAAGTCTAGTCATATCACCCAAATCAGTCTGAGTGAAAAATGCTGTATTGAGGGTGATGAAACTATACAAGAACATTGTGACAGCCAGAACAATTTTACAATGAAAATGCTGATGTCTATAAGTTTAGTATCTCATACTCTGAAAAAAGTATGAGATGTGTACTGTTAAGTGCAGTGCCTGTATGAAGGGTCAGTATGAGTATAAGATGTGCACTGTTAAATCCTGTCTGTAGGGTCAGTATTGGTATGTGCACTGTTGAGTGTAGTACTGATATGTAGGGTCAGTATCAGTATGAGATATTCATTGAGTGTAGCACCTGTCTGTTGGGTCAGTATCAGTATGAGATATTCACTGTTGAGTGTAGTACCTGTCTGCAGGGTCTGGGCTTTGAGTTCGGTGTCTTTTAGCTTACACATTAAAGATTCATATGACTCCTGGAATTTTCTGTCAGAACAGTACCAGATGCAAAATTTAGTCTTTCTGCTGTCAAATCTTCACGCAATACTCATTTGAGAAACTCCTGATACTAACTGTACTGGTATTACAGTAATCACAATACCAAAATTTTGACTTCGGTACAACATCAGAGTAAAATATTTTGCCACAATACAGAATTGATACCATAACAAAACAAAAAAGTAACTCATTATTAGGTGACTAAACGCTTAGAACGTAAATATTCCTTTTATTTATTAATTTAAAAAACTGAAAACACCTGACCAGCATGCACATTAATGCATTAGCTAACAAACTAACAATGAGCAATATTTTTAATGCATTTATTAATCTTAGTAAATGTTAGTTTATACTAATGCAATTGTTCATTGTCTGTTTCTATCTTTTTTGTACATTAACAAATGTTAACAGTTACAACTTTGATTTTAAAATTGTACTAGTATATACTGAGGTTAACATTAACTAAGATTAATAAATGTTATAGAAGTATTGTTTATTAACTAATATTATCAAATGGAACCTTACCGTAAAGTGTTACCAAATACAATATATTTTCATAGCTATGTATAAGCTACATGTATGACTTATATCTGAAGGTATGATGTTATCACTCACATTCGCTACCTGTCGTTCTTTAAACTTTTTGAAGGGGTATAATTTGCCACCATGACTCTCTTTTCAACATATGCAAGCTGCAGCGCATATGAGAGGAAAATAAATTGGCGTATCCAACGTGATTCCAGGTTGCGTGGGTGCACACTAACTTCGATGCTAAACAGCTGACGTTTTAAATGGCTCTTATATTAAAACGCTGTCATTCTTCCTGTATCAGTGCTAGTTAAATGAGACATTGTACAGTTTTTAACAGTAGGGTATTCTGGTACTTTTCTAGTATCAGTATACAGAGCAATGATTAGCACAGAAACAACATTAGCACACAGATTTTTATAATCTTTTCTATCAGACCAGTCAAAGAAAAGCCAAAAAAAAGCCCACAGAACATACTAAGCGCCCAGCGATGCATTCAAACCTATAAATGACCAACCAACAACATGTATAAATTCCCTACAGCTGTGGCTGTTTGACTGTTTTCATTTTCAGCCAGAAATCTGACTAACAAATGGCTGTTTTGATTCGGAAGACATTTATTAACCCGTTGAGTCATTTGGATTACCTCTGTGATTGCTTTCAAGAATGAAGTCAGTGCTTTAGGCTGAGAATGAGTACAGACCTCTCTTTCTCAGTGTAGTCTTTATGAATCTGCTGCTCTTTCTCCAGGGCCATGTTCTGGGCCTGGTTCCTCATGCTTTGCTCATACTCTCGGATTTTCTCCTTCAGGGTTTTAATGGTCACTTCTGCAAATACACAATACACCCAGGAAACACATTGCATTACAAACATTATTTCACTACACAACTTTTACACACAAAACAATGTTTCACAGCTAGAGGTCAATCGATACACCGGTTTTGCCAATTAATTGGTACCGATAGTCAATCATTCTAAAAATTGGTTAGTGGCAATCTGCACTGATATTTTTTTCAGTTATGAGACTACACTCTAAACTTAGTTGGATTTATAACAAGTTATTTTACAAGTTACAAGTTACAAGTGGAGTTTATTGTCATTTCAACCATATACAAGTACACAGTGAAACGAGACAACGTTCCTCCAGAAACAAGGTGCTACA
>JAZGTJ010011887.1:0-16429 GCA_036877575.1 Botia almorhae
AGATCAGTACGTCAGCAAAATTCAAAGATATCCAAAAGTCACGGGATAAACAGCATGGCCAAACTGGGGCATTTCATATCCTAACTGTAAATGTGCATTTCGGCTTTGAAAATGTTTTGTATAACCATAACTAAACATTACTACATGACTATTGTTTAATTAATGATTTTGTTTTTCAGTTTTTGACAGTAATCTACTGTAAATGAAAACTGCTGTTTGACAGAGTCATCATGACATGAATTGTAATTCTCAACGCTCTCAGTACGATTATGAACTCTTGTGCTTCAGACGTCACATTTATAATGTATTAATAGTGTGTAAGATCCCTCAGGAAGTTCCTCTGAATGGTCAGTGTTGCTTCTCTCTGTTCAACTGATATGTGAAGGTTCGATTGATCTGTCTGTGACCCCTGATACTGCTCTACTAATTCACCCTTATCAGATTCTGTCCCAGCCCGGTGACATACTGCTGATCAATACATTACTCTCCCAAACACATCACAGCATCCCACTACCTAGCGCACAGAGAACGTTCTTGGAATGTTGGGTAACGTTCTCTCATTACATGTTCCTGCATTAACTTTTTAACATTGTATATCAACGTATATCAAAACACTATTATTGGAACATTTTAAAAACAATTTTCAAAATTTCAAAATGAAAAAGTTTGATTAGCGTCATTGTACCCCAGCAATAATGTTAATACAATGTCTTAAAGCTGGACACTCTGAACTCCGACTTTTAAAATAACATTCCTGGTCAATGTATGTGCATAAACACAGGTCACACAGATGCTGAGATGTCATTTGTGTAACTTTTACCCTGGAATGTGTTTGTGGGTTTTTTGCGTTTTTCTCACGTGTGGTCACAAACTCCCGACACCGAGCAGCTGGACTCGTGTTCAAATACATTGTGAGCATTTTTCTGGGGCTTTATATTCCAAAGTTCTATGAAGTCTCACAACTCTGTTAATTATTGCAAACCAAAAGGCAACAGGACATAAAAACACCCACAAATTCATCCGAATACAGTAACCTGCTTAATGTACATTTATCGAAACTGTCAAAATGACATTTAAAAAAATAATTCATTTTTACGTGCCTTATGTTACCTTATCATACTTGTAACATTCGATAGCAAAACATCAGAAAGTTACTTAATACAGAAAATAAGTTACTAGTCACACGCGTTGGAGAGCACAGCTAGTTAAACGCGTCATATATTACAGATAGCATGGAATGCAGTGATACACAGATATCCAGAGGGATAACATAGAAATTCACTTTTTGAGATATAACGCACATCTGTGTTTTGAATATACTGTAGTTAATTTTCCTTTGTGACAACTAGCCCCGGTCTCCCGTCAGATGTCTTTGAATTAGGGCTACGAAGTTACATGTTTGCAAATGTACGATATTCCAGGTTTACTATAAATCGATAAAGCAATAATGTTACCAATACTTCATTATTATTTATTAATAATATTCATCATTATTATTATTTATGTATTCATAATATTCATTCATAATATTATTTATTATTTGTATTATAATTTATGTGTGTTTTGGCATGATAAACAAATGCTCTAGCATCTTTCCCATGTCAAAATTCTTAATAAAGCTGTATTAATAAATCAATAATTAAAAATATATGAAGAAATCAAGCGACTTATTAATTCGGCAGATGTTACAATCGATGACAAAACGTAATGCCGAAAAATGTACTGCAACGGTGAATAATTGGCTCACCATCTGTCTTCGAGTACCAGCGTTAACTCTTGTGAGCGATCGTTTCACAAAGAACCGATTCAAAGAATGTTCAGGAAACACGAGCAGACCGTTCAATCGATTCACACGGACATGGTGGTCGTACTGTTAGAGGTACACTGAGTTTTACATGTGATACTTGTCACATGACCGGACTGACTATAGACCTCTGAACGCTTTTAATAATATCATCTGACATATATTACACGAATCAATGAAATCCACTATAATGACAATGTTTTCACAGCTTCTATAACAGAGGGAAAACAGAAATGCTTTACTTTCGTGAAGTCGTTTGCATCAAGAATTCAGTGAAATGAAACAGAACATGTTTATCAGGAAGCTGCAGGTGAGTGGAAGGACTCTCGGCCCAGTAAAGAGCAAAATGAATTTAAGAAGAAAATTAGCATCTCAAAAAAGAACAAACATATTCTTCCTGTTTCCCCTCAGACACATAACTGAAAGTAGATACTGTTTTCCTCATAGAATTTTCCAGGAATTCTCTGAGCTTCCATATGGACAAGCTGTGCAGGTGTTAAGAGGTTAGGAGGCAAGCGAGGGTTTTGAAGGGGCCACTTAGATAATCAGGGAACAAGAATAAGTATGAAAGAACGGACCAGATTCTGCTCAATTCTGAAAGCTCCACATACAGGCCTAAATAACTTTCAGTCAGTTAATGCCATGTGCTTGAGATGCTGAAAATCCAGCATGCAGTCTCTCTGTACGGCGGATACAGGCTGGGTGTACATATATAGGGGAGGCCACAGCTGAACCCTTAAGTTGTTAGAGTTGGACTTGCAACCAGAAAGTCACTGGTTTGATTCCCAGTTTTAGTCAGGAAACAACTGAGCCAACTATTTTACCCCCAATGGCTCCATGGCTGCCACAATGCTACCCACTGCTCTCGGCACAATACAATTTTGATCATTCATGGTATGTCCACAAGTCCGGTTTTACATTATTATTGATTATTTTTGACTTAACATAATCCAACTTCACAGTACAGCACTAAACAATACAATCATGTAATAATCTCTGAGGAAATATTTAGTTTTGACCATGAAACAGGCACAGACAGACACGGTTACAGGGGAATACGAAAAACAAAGCCTTCTGTCGTTTCCTTGTTATGTGAGATGTCAAAAGTCACATTTAAAATCGACCATATATACAACAAATGCAACCAATATATAGCAGCCTGTATTTGATTAAGTATCATATGCACTGAGGTTCCTGTGGGTTTCGACCAGTTATTTGTCAGCTTTGTTTTTCCAGCTTGTTTTGGAAGAAGCAATAATAAACAGCTCTCACGCGTTTGAAGTGGGTGTTGAGTAATGCTCTTGGTTTGATTCATTGCTGTGGAATGCCACAAATTTTGCGCAGACTTTTATAACTGCATGTGAGAAACAGCTGCATAAGATGTGAGCGTTCTTCTCTAAAGCCCTGTCAGATCCGTACATGGTACTAGACAAAGGTCTGTTATCAAAAAACAAGTCATTGGCTTTCTAAACAAAAAATACCTGCTGAACGTTAAAGCTAAACACACAGATTCAGAAAGACAACTTTCTAGGAACAGGAAAATATGCGTTTATATTGTGCGTCTCAATCAATTAAAAATATATTTGAAATTAGCTGTTTTTTGCGCATCTTATCATTTCACGGTCTTCGTTGCTTTGCATAACTTATTTAAATGTTCCTTCACGTGACCTTTGAGATCGGATTTACGGCACTTGGATCGTGTTTACGTCACTTTGTCCAGCAGATGGCGGCATATGTCATCTCATCGCAAACTGTGACATCATCGGCCACGGTCATATCCATGGCAACACATGAATGAACCGTCGATTGTAATGAATGAAATGAACCAAAAGACAAGAGCCACAAAATATGATGTTACGCGACATTTTAAACACGCTATTTAATTTGCACTCGTTCATACCAGATAACATTGAATAACGTGTCACTATCTATCTGTCGCTCCCATTCTGCGTAACCTTACAGGTTATTGAGAAACATTATTTCAATCTAACTTTAATTGCACATTTATATTTATGCATTTTGCATACGTTTTAACTTAAAATAACATGAAGTGCATACATTTTGTAAGTATGTGCATTTGTGGAAATGAATCTACCGACCTTGACGTCGTTATGTAGCCAACGAGGAACGTTCTCATAACGCTGGCTAACGTTCTCTAAAAGTTATCTCAATGTTTTTAAATGCATTCTTGCAGTAACGTTAGAGGAACGTATTTAACGCTATACATTGTATACACAAAAACGTTATTCTTAAGTTAGGGTTTTGCCATTTTTAAAAAAAATGAATAATGTTCTCATAATCAAGCAATAATGTTACAACAACGTCTAAAAACTGGATGGGGGAACATTAGGGAAACGTTCTTACAACCTAAAATTGTCAGATTAAAATTGAGCTAGTGGAAAGACACAGTAGAGGCCTCTAAACCAAAACACAGGGTCTTAATCTCTTACAGTACAGTTATCCGTCCAATAGAATAATGACGACATGTCTGCTGAACCGAACCCGGCCAATTAGCTTCCTGTGGACAGTCAATAATGACACGGAGTGATCGCAGCAGCCAATCAATTCAGACCATCCTGACCACTGGCCTTAATGACATGCTTAATGAAGCAGGATGAGTGAAGTATGATGTCATAGCTACCACCAGCCATAACCAACTCCATCTCTGTTACTGTGTCGCCGAAATCAACCCTGTTAAACGCAGCAGCACAAAACAATGCTTTAGACCAGCGTGGGGGTACAGTGTGCTTTTATCCCATTTATTTGCGTACATGAATCACACAGTAGACAAATGCATCTATATTGCTTCAGTGCACTGTTAGTCTCTCTCCGGGGTTCCTGGAGACCGATTCCAGCGCATCTGTGTTAAATTACATCTGTGTTAGATAACGTTATGGCTTGCCTTTTATGGTAATGCGTCGCAGCGCGCGTTCTGATAGGGGAGTATGTCAGATTGCCCTGCACACCGTAGCACAAGACTGCTGCGTGTCTAAAACAGATCGCTGCTGAAACAGTTGTCAGATGGGCACGTTGCCCTAGATGCAGGATCTTTAAAATGGGGCGGCATAGACGTATTACAGTTATAGAAACATACAGAATTTATTCGTTTCTAGCTATAAGCCTTATAAATGGCTGTACAGTGTCCCCAAGCCACCAGGGGTCCCACATGTCATTTTAATTTAAAGCTGTGATCCGTACCTTTTGCCTCTCTACCGCCATCTCTGTTTGAAACATATAATTGCAGGTTACTTTTCTTTACATGTGTTAAACTCCAATGAAACAGCTCAGATGATAAATCATTATTATAAACTAACCATTGAGAATCTGGGTAATGTAAGGAGACCGTTTTAAACACCGATCTGTCATGTTGTAACTTAATTATAAGTTACAATGTTTGAATTTGTTAAAAATTAGCGTTAGTGTCCCGGATGGCCTCCAGACATTATAACGACGTTTTCTGGTATCTCTGTGCGAACCCGCCAGAACTGGAACGCGGAACTCAAATTAGTCTCGCTCGTTCTCCGTTTCATCTCTTTGTTGTCTTTTCTCTTTGTGTGCACGCTTTTATTATGTCTGTTCCCCAGCCCTTCGCTCTCATTCATGCCGGTCCTTTGATAGTGTGCCACACTCAATGCTAATATCTTCTGATTCTGTTAGGGAATATTTTTAGCTTTGCCTTACAAAAGCATTAAATGGGATCAGAATCTAGACTCGAAACATGGACAGGCGAGATTTTGAATTTATGAACTGCCTACCTTTCAATTCATGAGCTAAAATGGAATTGGATAGGCCACGCCCACTTGCTGATGGCATTACATTTTAATTTGATTAAATGGAACACACACACATGTAAAGTTATCTATATATCTCAATGGGGACATTCCATAGACCTCTACTGCTTATACACACAGCTAGTTATTAACAATATAGCCTAACCCTAAACCACACTCTAACAAACAGAAAATATGCATTTATATTAAAAAAACACTATTTTTATAGTGTTATCAAATGAGAACATTCCAAAATGGAGGCTTTACTCAGATTCATTAGGTTTTGCTGGCTTTTGGGGACAAATCTGTCCCCAAAATATGGTTAAGTTAACCCCCAAACACACACAGGAATTTTAATAAAGCAACACAACAACAAATGGGATCAGAAAACCTTACAGGTAATCTGTTTCATGTTCTCAATCTGGTAAATTTAAATGGATTGGAAATCAGATCTGTGGATTTATTTTATTAGTTGTATTATTTATAAATTCTGTTCACACATGAGCTTGAAGGACAAGTATCGCATGTGGAAATCAGCTAATGTTTTCTCTATTATTTTAAATGGTTAACTGTGTTGTATTATGTGCATAATTGTAATCACCTGATGACAAATGAAACATGACATTCAGATTCGAATTTTCGTTATCCATCCGTCTGCTAATTCAATTTAAATACAATCCAAATTCAGGAATCTTAAATCCATTCTCAGTCCAGTCGAGTGGAGTACAACCCTGGAGTCTGTCTCTCACATTTATATACATGTTCATTCACAATTCAGCTCTCTCTCTCTCTCTCTCTCTCTCTCTCGCTAACATGCTGCAGTATGAACCGAACCCCCCCCCCCCACCCCATCTCTCAGTTTCTGGCGAGCTATTTCCATGAATGGATGCATAAACACAGAGCCCATCAGCCTCCACACTGCTCTCTGATGAAACACAGGCGGGAGGGAGAACCGAATCCTGCGGGGACTATTAGTGGATTCTGTCACCATATGAGGACGCTTGAAACATCCGACCTCCCTCTCGGTGTGTGTGCAGAGAACCTCATTCATACTCACCCTGTCTGAGGATTACAGCCCATAATCTGCACGGCAACAGCCCGCACAGCAGTCAAACGCTGGGGTGGGGGGAGGCTGGTAGAGAGAGAGAGAGAGAGAGAGAGATTAAGAACGTCTGCTGATTCATTCATAATTTCCTCTCTTTTCTCATACCCATCATGCACTGCAGGCCACCGAAAGCCCAGCATCAGTGAGATGCGAGAGGGCAGCCGAGGACAAGCAGACCTCCACACATCCACACCCTCCATCTTCATCAGCCACGAGGAAGAGGAGGGAGCCAATGACATCACCGCAAAAGCACCGCAGTACCAAGGTTCCGGAAAGAAACGCCACAAACGTCCCACAGAAATATTTCCGGTTTGCAGAAATAAAAGGTTTTAAAAAACACAGATGTGTCGGTATCGAAAGACACACGATTCCGAGCGTGAATTTGAACTCGAAATCGAGTAAAAAGCAGATGAAATGCGGAATGTCAGATTTTCAGGGGCAGTCGTTTCGGAAAAGGGGGAGCGCTGCGCATTCCAGCGCAGTAGCTCGAATTGACGTCAGCAGGATGATGTAATGGATTCAGGGTACGGAGCACCATGTTCAGTCTGATTCCTTTAGCTCTGTAGTCATCAGAACAGAGACGGCCAACAAAGAACATTCTGCATCACAAACAACGGCTAATAAAACGCGCTACTGAGGCTGTCAAAACGTTCGCACAAACGTGACACAGAACTGCTTTGAGGTAGCGGAGAATGTTTCGGGTTTTCACTGAGGTTTCACACAACAAAGACTTCATTTCAACACGAAGCGGTCAAAGGGTTAACAGAGTTAGGTCATCTAGTTGTCCAACGAACCCTAACAATGAGCGACAGATGAGGCGCGGATACAGTCACCGGGCAGAAGACGAGTCTGTCTGAACCCGATGATGTCACACAGTGGTGACATCACGCAGGTTTTGCTTCGGCAACCAGATGTTGCATCAGGCATCGGCTGGACAGCTAACACAGTGGCAAAATGTGTTATTGTACAAAAACACTGTACTAATAATACTAAAATAATATCAAATAGCATCACAAAAACAGACCCATTTTGGGGTCATGACCCTCTAGTTAAAAACCACTGTTATAAATTTCACTGAAGACAAGTTTGGTACATGTGGGGAGGCAGACCCCCATGCCAGTTTACAGGGTCACAACTGACTCCTGCTGAATGGGCATTTGACTTGTCCGTCCTCCACTGACCGAAAATAACATCCGACGCCACTTTAAAAAAAGAGGTCAACACTGCCTCAATCTCCATTAGACAAGCAACTGAAAATTTAGAACAGGGAAGTGTGAAAAGAGAGCGAGAGAGAGAGAGAGAGAGAGAGTGAATCATGTCAGGATGACTAATATGTTGCATAACCGGCGAGAATCCCTCCTAGTGTTTATCAATGGGCGGTTGGGCTGCCTGTATTTCATAACCCTCCCACGTTCCCTCCAAAAAGATCAAAACCTGTGAACGTTCGCAGCTGTCAATCATAAGTAAACAGAAGTGCGAGCTGTTTATAATCGAGAAAACCAGAACGCATATGTTATTGCGTTTGGTGTGCAGTAATCTTGGGTGATTTGTACTTTGACCTCTTTTCAGTTTGTTGCGTTTCCCATTCAACCACTGAATTGAAATCTATGACTTTTGAGCGACTGTGTGGCGTCTGAACAATTCGGAGCCCATTTTGAGACTCTGTTGAGATCTCTTCTTAAACTGTAAATGCAGCACACGCATTCGTATAACTTGTAAATTGTATAACTTGAACGTAGAGTACGTTTTTTGGGATGAAAGCGTCTTTCGAGTGCATAAATGTAAATGTGCGAATCAGTTCATCTGATTTTATTGCCATGTGGGAGAAACAATCGAGGATTTTCTTTCCTTTTGCTTGGAAGGGAATTTCCGAGGGCTGCCGCCCCTGACGCAATCCATATCCGCGTCACTTTATTTTGTCCTAGTTTGTTTTAAAATGGAGAATCCAGTTAGCTTCCGCTTCGACGTCATCGGCTGTATCTGGGCCGCATTTATGTTCCTTCTATCCTCATCTTCCCCCGCGAGAGTATGTTATTCCAACCAACCAAAATAAATTGCCTACGAAACCAGATGAATCAGTCGACCTCCCTTTCACGCAGTTTTACGTATTTGAAGGAAGCCTCTGCGCGTTTTTTGGGGCTTTCTTTCATCGCCCACTCGGTTTGCTCTTTTTAGCGCGGCTGTGGTGATATATTTTGAGTTATGAGTGGTGGAGTTTGAGGGTGATGTTCTGACAGCAGGAGAGCTGAATCATCTGGAATCATCTCGGTGAGGCGGAATGTACGCAACATGCTTTCATTGGCTGGAATAAAGTCTCACACTGTAGCACATACTGTACGTTTTAACGCACATACTGTACGTTTTAACGCACATATTGTACATTTTAACGATCAAACTGAGTGCTGTTCTAACACATCTGATCACAGCATTACGAGCTGAGGCAGGGTAACCGTGTTAAACACGACGATACATCTATAAATTAAATTGTGTTGGTTTGGTTAGTAATGTTATGTAAAGGCAGTAATGTTTTTGGTTATGGTGGTTGAAGGTGTCTTCACATTCTGAAAGCAATCACTAAGTGGTCTTAATATATTTATATCATCATTTATATCTTCTGTGGAAGGTGCAGGACCATAAAATGTTCGTCCAATCACTGCATTCGGTCCAAATGCAATGATAGGATGTCCCACTTGCCTGTCAAACTACATACGAATTCACGTGTACTGGAGGAGGCGTGGCTTTAGAGAACAATCTTCTTCTTATGCTCTCAAGCTAGCTTGCTATTGTTAGCCTCTCTGACATAGCTTATCCTAACTTTAATGTACCTTTAATGTAGAACTTTCATACTGAAAACTTTGAAATGATTAAGTACTAAAAATGCTAAAAACGTTTATGAAACTCTACGAAATCCATTTGAATTATTCTCCTCTAAATTCAGATTCACAATACAATTCCGCACGCCCTTCCTACCTCACTTAATGAGGTAGGAAGGATTATCTCACTAATTATAAATGGAGACAGCAGAGGAAGAGGACGGCGAAGATGATTATGATACAGAAGAGCAACTGCATGAACCTCTACTGTCATCACACCCAATGCTCATCAACGGCACTGTCCTTTCTGGGTCGGCTCTGCTGTTCTAGCAGAAATTGCACATGAAAGTGAGGTTGTGGGCAGGCACGAGGTGGCTGAGGTCTTGAAATCCTCCAGGCCAGCCACTGACAGGAACATTTAGCTCAGGCTGAGAATAAAACTTCACACCCTTCTCTGAATCTCACAGATTTCTGAATGTGGGAATGTGTGTCATCCACAAGTTTCAGGAAAACACAGTAACACACAGCTTGCGACCAGAAGGCTGGCTAAACGCCATTTGAACACCTTGGCGACTGCTTAGCAACGCCCTGGCAACCGCCCAGAATGTGCTAACAAGTTTTAGCAGTTATTGGTAATAGACAACTAGCAAAAGGTTTTCTTTGTGAAATATGTTTACCTAACCCACCTTGGAGGCACGGAAGCGCATAATGGCTGAGTTTTAAAATGCAAAACGAACTACATTATTAATGTGCTTTTGTAAGTGGTGGAGCTCAGTGTATATTATGTTATGCAGTATTATATCACAACACGTGGATGGAGATCTCATGAGGGGACTTACAGTGTGAGATCATCTTATCAAAAATGGAGTAGATGAGAGTCAGAGTGAGGGAATGGGTTCATATGCTGCTCCTTCTATGATGTCAGAATGTTTCAAAGGTATTGGAGAATGAGAGAGAGAGAGAGAGAGAGAGACTGTAATCTTCATTATTCATTAGAATCTTACAATATTAATGTGAGATCATGTTTTATTCATTGTCAATGTGATGTTTACTCATTTTTCAGGCTAGTGAGGAAGTGTATCTGACCGTTGCGCTTGTGCTTGGGCTGAACGAGTGAGTGTCTTGTATTTACACTGCATCTGTCTCTCACATACAGAGTTAACAGGAAGTACAAAACATGTACTTCATCTGTACTGTAAAAAGGGATTCCATGAAGTTCCATGACAAGAAGATGTTTGGAGATTCCACACGCACCCCTTTAGCGATCACACACGCAGCTCATCAGTGAGTCTTATCATGGTGTCATCTCAGGACGTGAGACAGCTACATCACATCCTGTGAGCTCAGGTGCGCCCAATGCGGTTTCACGCCCGCTTGTGTCCTGCTGACGTTTACCCACGTATCCTTCCCAAGCAGCTGAGCGAGGTCAGACACGAAACACAACACGTCGGCCTCCGCAACCGCAATCATCGCAGTGATACTCTATCTCATTCAAAATTTACAAGTGTTTTACCATGTGGCAGTTGGGCCAAACCTTCAGAAGGGATAAATTACCCATGAGCCCTTACGTGTCACTCAGTGCAGGGACCCCAAAGAACCTTTTAACTTGTGTGAAGAAGTCAAGCCCCCGTTTAGCCCATTCGCCACTGTGCAAACAGTTAGCGAGCGCTCGGATTCGATTTGTGTTCTTAACGTTTGTTGTTGTTGTGGTTTTTTTTACTGTGAAACACTACCGAAGCGCTAGAAAATCTCAAACGGTCATGCGCTCTTGCATTTTGAATCAAAAACCGTTTCTGAAGCAAACATATCGCCAAAACGCCAATCACAGCACATACGCGATTAAACAGAACGTGCTAATCTATTTACTGTCGTGTGAGAGAACAGGATGTTCTGTTCTGTGGTGACAAACGCTCTATTTTTGCACACAAGATCTCACTCAGCTGTTATTCTGGTGAACCTTCTGAGAGTAAACTTCCTTTTTTTGAAAATGCAGAAGAAGCTGCACGTAACACAGGGGGTAGTAAGAAAGCTTTTCTGCCCTGGACAATTTAGCATGAAAGGGCGTAAATGGTTCCCACTGGAGCAGTGACTAGCACTAGCCACATGGTGTCATAAGTTTTGTGTCATCCTCGTTCCTGTCTTACTGTTAAACAGTTGAAACTCTTCTGTCACCCGCAGCACACAGACCGCATCCTGAACTCTGGTCTACAACTCTTCCTGCTGTTCCGCAGAAGAGTCACAACTGCACTGTAAAAAAAACTGTACAAAACAGAAAAAAAACCACTTTAAAAGACTGTAAAAACAAACTGTAAACAAAATGTAAAAAGACTGTAAAAACTTTGAAATGACTACTGAACTATCGCAAGTGTATTACAGTAACCAGCAAAAAATACATAAGAAATTATGTTTACCATAAAACAAAGCATGTTTCTAAAATGTAATGTTCAAAGAAGTTGCTTGTGATTTTCATAAAAATGAATCACATTTCCCTCCAAAATTTTGCACTGTAATGAAATTAAAAACAAATCAAAAAAATAAACGCATTAATTACAGTCATGAAACTAAATCTGTCCATAAATTACAGGCAGTAAAACTAATAATTTACTGAAAAACATGTCAAATGCACTTTACAACTGTAATTATTATTTGTCATAAAATATTACAAGTATTAACATGTAAATGATGTAATCTTTATGATTAAAGCCAGATATGTGCACATACAGTTCAGGAAATGTTTAATCTGTTATCAGTGTGGCTTCAAAGGACAATAAACAGTGTTTTCATTCTGGTGCTGACAGGAAAAAGATGTGAACAGTTTACTGAGAGCGGCTGTTCTAAACTCATCAATACAGAATAGCTTTGTACTGCTCAATCTCTCTCTCTCTCTTTCTCTCTCTCCATCGTGGCTTTACGCTTGACAGAATGTAATTCTTGCTTAATTTGGCTTGAATGCATTCGTAACTTCACAACACAAGGAAAGAAAGAGCAAAAGAGTTATTGAAACTCGACAACTTCCGACCCTACATTACTTGCCTATATTACTTTATATTACCTTATATTAACTCAGGAAACAATTAATAAGGTTTATCGCATTGCTATCAGTTTAGCAGGTACAAATTAGAAAACACAAAACTGTTACTTCCTTTTTCAAGCGCTGCAGCTATCGAGTGCAAACTCATTTACCTCCCACGCAGATCAAACAGTTCAACGCGCCCCCCAAGTCTCTTCCTTATCAGGTGCGAGGTTTCCCCTCCTCGCAAGTAACCTTTTCAACTGCCTCTTCAAACAGCCCGTGTTGATCTCTCGCAGTTATCAAGGCTCACCCAGAACACCGTGGAATTTTTATAACATTATATAATTATGGTGAGGATAAAGAGAATTACTCAAGTGTGATTATAGCTGGATTAGGTGCCCTCAGTCGAAGGTTTGACCCCAATTGTTGGGTCAAACGACAACCTGACAGCAAGATTAGCGCGCCAAGAATTCAGAGGAATTTAAACGCTTCCATTTCCTAATGATTCCTGTAAAATGTTATTGTTACTACTACTAAGTCTTACTTAAACTAAATAAAATGTATTTTTGGTAACGTTTTGTCTTTTATTTTAAAATAAACATTTATTAAAAACGAATGTGTCACATTGTCGTATGAGGAAACTGTAATAATACCGACTTCGGTTTATTAAATCTGTCTTTTTGCCTCAACAAAGCAATCAGTTCATAGGAGTCTTTGTTTCAGAATCAATGGCAGTATATTGATTTAGATTTGATGTAAGACCTTTTGCTTGTATTTTATTTGGTTTTACAAAGAATTAGTTAATAAGTGTCATTCGTTCATGACCTGGATTACACTACAAAAGGTGATTCCGATTGTATTTTTTTGCCTATAATCACTGTCCATCTCCATCCCGTCTGTTTTGACGTACGACTTAATTCACAATCTACTCGCGGTCACTCATTAATACCTTTTAAACCAAAAAAATCACCTCCTCACAAAATATGATCCCTAAACAGATAAGCATTTGTGTAACACAGTGGAACCCGAACAGAGGTCATGCCAGACCAAACCCGTGAGGCACTAAACTCCAGTCGGCAGTTGAAAAGGATTTCCCCTCACTGTGTGAGCTGATGAATGGCTGTGTTTATCTGGTGGTCATGCGGACCACCACACAGAACAGTAGCTGTTATATTTGGCCTCTTCTTTACGGTATCTCATGATACAGTTTGAGGAGAGATGGTGACAAAAATGCTCTGTGGTCAAACTGTTTCATTTTTAGGTCAAAATGTTGCCGAAACGATCGTTCTCACAGAAACAAACGAAAGAGGGGTTAAACACACAGAAGCGAAGACTTTGTGAAGACTGTGTTCTACTGCCCGTGTTCTGAGGCGAAAGAACCAGCCGTGATACACAAACACTGATGTAGTTCATTTTATACATCCTTTTAATAGAGGTAAGCATTCAATTTTTAGCAATAAGAAGACCTCGAAGATTTTGGTATTACAATGGTCTATTGAACATGGATTTTTGACATAGTATCATGATAATACGATGGTATTTTCTAAAGTATCATAGTGTATCTTAGTAAATATTATTAAATGGAACGCTGACTAATGTTGTCAGAATTTTGGCAAACATTCTCTAAACTTTATTGTTAACTAAAAATGTTATTGTATGTATTATAAAGTTGTTTGTGGAACATTTTAAAAAAAGTACCGAATTCAAAATTGTTAAAAAAGTTCTTATAACCAAACAATAACAGTACCACATTAAAAACTGGACATTTTGAACAGTCCTAGAACTTTTAAAGTAACATTTTTAACGTGTTCTGCTACTTAATGGAAACGTTAGGGAAACATTCTTACAACCGGAATACAATCATTTTATAGTGACACACTATGCCCCAGCGCGTCAGCCAAAGCAATCCCACAATGCACTGCAACGGTCTTCTGTCATTAAGGAATGCGGGTTGTCTTCACACCGAGTACACCTAAAAAGACCTTCGTCATGTGACCAAGTCTTTGTTCTGCACCAGGTGTGCGGTCACCTGGGAGGTCGGCGGGGTCGCGTCCGGCGGAGCAGAAAATGAGCCACGGGGCACAGCTTGACAACACCTGTTTGTGAAGACGTGTCATCACTTCTCCGAAAACACATTGTGATTGCGGGCGCAAAACCAACAACCGCAAGACCGAACATGTCACTGCTCCCTGTTGAGCAAACGCCTCATTTAATCACTGCCGATCATTTTATATTTCGTTTAATTTTGTCAGGTGAGCGCAGCGATCAACTCGTTCTCCATCTGAAATGCTGTTTTTTCTTCCTAGTGGGCCAACAAAACGCAGCCATTTCCTAATGCGACAGTATTAGTAACTGATGTAAATACGAGCAGATCCGGTTTGTAGGAACGCCGTGGATTGTGGGATTGCGCGGCTCAAATGCGCTTTCGTTTTAATGTGGAAACTGGAAACCTGTTTTCTCTGCTAATGAGGCATGAATTGTGTGTGCATGTTATGTAACTGACGGGTGGTTTTCTGTCATCAATCACTCTACAGAAACCTGGCTGGACCGTTTGTGACCTCCACTGTAACTGCAGCCTTCATCTGAGACTTGAGCTGCTATTTTAAAGTTCGCCATATGTGCACTTGTCCTCTGATGTCACTCTGCATTGAATTATGGGGTTTTATAATTATAGAATTATAATCACCCAGAACACAACAACAGGTTATAGATCAACATCATTAGGAAGTGAATGGCTCTGGATCCTTTCGATTATTACAATTTATTCGATTCTATTAATAATTAAGATTTATTCGATTTTATGAGTAATTATTTTTTTAAACTTTATTTGCTTAAAAACGAACAATAGTCAGTTATTGAGCAGGTGCATGAAAGATCAGTGTTCAAAGTCTCCACACCTTACCCCACACTGTAATCCACGTAAAAAAATGACCGCAAGCAACTTCTCAAGCAGTTTAACGTTCAAACGGGATTGTGACTTTTAATGAAACGTTTTAACAAAATATCTTGATTCCTGATCCTGCCAGTAAATCGCATGGGGCCCATCCCTTCACCTAATCAATTGCCCCAAGTTAAGACAGAAGACAGAAGACAGAAAACACACTCTTTTTAATTATTCACTCTGTCATTGTTCCTGATTAGTGGGTTTGTTATTGCTAGCAGACTGGAAATTGTTGGCTAACAGTTGTTTATTACAGAGGAAACCAGACCCGGTCCCCTGATCTCCGGCCAAAACATTCCTGTGTGTCCATTAACTAGCATAGACACTGCAGCAGTGTAGTTCCAGCATTTATGATGAGGTCTTTGTGGAAGCTCCTGCAGTTCTGCCTCTTAACAGCTTGCTGAACCCGCCTCTACTTCATTAAACGACCGAACTGCTTTCCGCTCCGTCCTTTTCTTCCTGCCTTCGCTGATTAGCGTTGGACACTTGGTTTTTTATTGACCTCACAGCTAGCCCTCCAGACAACGGCACTTCTCGCTCTCATTAGCCCCCGCGCAATATAACCATTTTCCTCCGGGCTCAATAAACCCGCAACACGCACAAACATACCCTCCAATCAACTTTTAGTTGACTGTTCTCTTACTTTTATGGCAAACAGAGGTGCCGTGGCTGTTTTCTCTGTGGAGCGTTGTAAAACGAAGCCCCATTTTGTGTTGCCTTTGCTCTGTCTCCAGACGAAAAGGTCACCAGGGTTCAAAAAGGCCCCTGTGAACGCGTGAAGGTCTCTTTAATCAGCTCGTGAGAGTTTATGTGGTGGCAGGAGCTACCAGAACCCTCACGGCTCTATTGGTTTATAAACAGAGCCGTGTGGAAACTGCAGGACGTTGTGAGGATTGCTGCAGACTCAGAAGGTTTCATTGAACACATTTCACCCATATTTAAATCCAATTTTCTCCAAGATCAGCACAGAAAATACACAAATC
>JAZGTJ010011888.1:0-16426 GCA_036877575.1 Botia almorhae
TTACAGTGGATGGATAGAGTTGGAATCTCATGGAGAGGGTCGTATAGCCTTCCCTAGACTGATGGGCTGTCACCACCTTCTTCCTGATGTCCTCGGATATCTCCTTTCCTCTTGGCATTGTTTGACTCCTTGGCACTACAGCGGTATATTGTTAAAATAACAGGAAGGTTTTTCACTACAGTGGAAGCTTAAAAGTGGCTGCAGGGAGTTGTTCTCATTCAGACACAAGCATCACCTCCAATTAATCCCAGTGTTTTTTTTCCTCACCAGACTCAGTAAATAATTTCTTTATAGACCTCGCTTTGTGCCCAGGGGCATTCTCTGGAACAGAAAAGTTATGCCCCATTCGACTTTTGTCTAAAGAATTTTAATATTTGCATATTTGTGTAAGGCGTTTGCATGGCTGTAGGCTTGATTTTATACACCTATTAGTAATGGGTGTAGACGAAATGAACCCCATGCAGTAAAATTTAAGAAAGTAAAATGCAGTACCCACATATTTTGGCCATGTACTGTATATAGTCTGTCAAATACTGTAAAACTACAATAGCAGTGAAAAGCAGAAATAAGCAGATACCAGGATGCTCGCAAGCCATTGAATATCATTGTTATACAACTTAATCTAAAATACCCACAATAATGAGCCACACATATACACCTTTATACTACCAACGTCTGTATATCTGGCAACCACAGCTGCAAGATTTTTACTGTATATTTATTTTACAGTATACTACAGTTCGCATTTTCAAGCAGAGCACTTTGCTTAGGTTTATTAGCAAGTCCTCTTGTCTGTTCTGAAGATGGATAGCATTGCTTATCATCCGTTTTGTTGGTTGTTTGTCTTGGTTATGTGCCCTCGGTAAGTGTGCCACTAATGACCTTGAAATGCCCCCTGTGCAGCTATGCATCAGTGTAATAGGGCCTCCCTCCCTCAGCGGCCAGCCAGCTAATGTTGTGGGGATTTATCACACCCCACTAATGTATGCTAAGCCACACGGCAGTGATTCATTTAGCTGCCAGACTGACCTTATCCTCAGGTATGCCCCCTGCCTGCTTGCCCACCTGCCACTAACTTAAAACAAACATCCACCATTTCGCCACGTGTCCCATTCCAAACCCGATCCTGGCTATCACGTTGCCGTCGGAGACGCAGACTCTCACTTCCCGTGGAGTGTGCGGCTCTTTACGAGGTGTGAGGTAATTGAGAATATAACATTTGGATGGTGTTATGACTAGATTTCCATCCGCAAAACAAATAATTTCAGGTCAGCCAAAGGACGATAAGGGTCCAGTAAATAGTATACTTGTCATTAATCACACTTACACTGAGTGCTTTACTGGCTGGGCTTTAAAATGGGATACATGCTCCGAAATCCACTCAGCACTGCACCAATGAAAGAATGAGAAACAAAGATCATCATTCACAGCCAAAGTCTTGATTTGTGTGTTTATACCCTATTCTGATCTCCAGAGTTTTTCCTTGATGGCGTTGCTTATATGAACGCAGTGCTTGTGTTGCTGTAGCGTCCAGTTAAACTAAAGGATTACCGTGATCTCAAATACTTTACTGGAACTACACATTATCGCTCCACCACTATGATGCGGACACCCGATTTGACTGATCATTTGATAAATTACTGCAGCCCTCATCAACAGTAAATGTAACATCTCTTCCCTTTTCCAAATTCCTACTTTCGAATAACAGCACTGTACAAATAGCGCTGAGTTTTCTAAACACGGCACATATTATAATACGTTTGATTCAGATAGTATAAAGCAGGCTTGCATTGAAACAAACACCAATAACTTCATTTAAACACCATAGCGCGGTTTCAACGCATTAAGTGTATGAACACACTCGGATTGCGGGCACAGAATCTTGCACATGCAAAAGTCTCTCGCTGTCTTCTTTCCTGTGGGTCTGGTGTAATCAAGACCTGGTGCCGGTGACTCGTGTAATACACTTGCCAGGTCTGTAACTGAGCACAGTAATGGCAGCACCACGCCTGACAGGACAAGAAACCTATCAACCGGCTTTATTGATCACCTACGAATGGGCCGCGGGGGAACGAGGAGAGAGGTGGAGAAGCTCGAAATAGGACGGCTTGAGATAAGAAAGATGGATAAACACTTGACAGAAAGAAATGTAGAGACAAGACAGAGAGTGAAAGAGTTGCAGTGTCTTGATTAGCCACAGGATTCCTCATCTGGCATGTGTTTGTATTTTGGTTAGTGCGAGCAGAACGCGTCGGTATATGTGCTAGTGCTAGACATCTTTTACTTTCCAAGATTAAGGAAAATACTCTGCTGAATACATTTACACCTCATGACCTCATGATCAAAATGAACAAGATAGCATTATTGCGGGAAGTACATAAAACTCAGTGTACAAAACAAATTCTTATTAACCCCAAGTCACTACAGTAACTTACAGCCTATAGTAATCATTTAACAATATGCCTGCAAAAACAAAAACGGACGCAGATATGCTAATTAACTTATGATGTTTTAAGTAGGCGTAGTATCATCGCAGTGTTGGGGCAGTCAATGTGGAAATGCAGATAAGATGGTCCAGTTAGGGGTGAGGTCACACAATTAATTCCTTTTGGCAGTCTTAGCTTAATGGTTACAGTTTCAGACTACAGTCGTCACAGGTCAATTCCCACTGCTGACAGGAAATGATAAAGGTGCCTTAAGCAAGGGACACATTTCAAGTATGGGTTACCATATCTGACAAACACATCACTTTCAGTAGTTCTATAACAGAAAGTGTTTTAAAGTGCCTGTATTATGAACATATCTATGTTTCAGCATAAACATTTAATTATCAGAAAGGTCATGCTGAAGTCCTGCCATTATAACCTCGGTTGCACAGTTTCTTTGGAACAATTTAAAATGATGGAACACTGAGGCTACATTTGTGCTCTTCAACCCCACATTTACCAGACAAAATAAATCTATGAAGTAGAACCATCCCTGACCTCTCCTTCCTGTTTCCAAACACTCAAAAATGCCCCCCCATCACGGCTCAGTGTGGCTTTCCATTGGCAGAGAAAGAAAAGGAAAGAAAAAATAGCCTGTTCTTGTTTCTCTCCTGCTTGTTTCTCAGCAGAGAGAAGTCACTTTGTCCTCCTCTGGTGCTCAATGTGAAAATAATCCAGACACTATTGTGCTGAAACAGGCCTGACATTTGCTAAAGTAGGTCCCACTGTTTACAAATTGCAAATCAATACTAACGATCGAGCGGCGACTGCTCTCGCTCACTCGCCTGCCTGCTCTGCAGAGCTGTTACACATGAGGGGAAGCTCATACACCCCAGAGACTCAACACGGTCTGACAGACACACAGACACACAGAGATCTTGTGAGTTCTTTTTTAGAACATCACTACTTATTATAGTGGATTAAGAAATAATTCTTAAATAACTTTCATGCGCCTCAAAAGCACACAAAATAACACCTATGCTTTTATTAAAGAAATAATTCACCCCAAAATGAAAAATCTGTTATTTTTAACTCACTCTCATGTCATCCCAAACCCGTACGCTGTTACTTTTTGAGTAACACATGCAGTAAGCAGAAATTTAGCTCACACAAAAGAATCATCGAGTTATCAAGCCATACATTATGCTATACACTTTATAGTGACCATGTCTGTTTATCCCTGAAAGGGACAGAAAGAAACTTAAAGTATCATAAAAGTAGTCCAGATAACTTGTGCCCTATTTCCAAAAGCATGCATGTAACTTGTGTCCATATTCACAATTCTAAAATGGCACATTGCAATTTTACTATACACGCAAGAACGCAACTTTTGAAATATGGGCTACACACTGCTGTAGAGAAAGCTACAGGGCAAGATTATCCATGACAAATGACTTAAAATGTTGTTTGTTCCTTACACAAACTTATGTACGGCTCAAGACGACGTGCAGTATTTTGCACTGACAACTTTTATAGTGCTTTTTAATGCGAATTGTCTTGTTACATTGCTGGTCTAATTAATGTTCACCAATCTCTCAGACCACTAGGTCAGCAAATCAATGGCTTCCTGCTGTCCCTCAATTGCACTTAAAGCTCAAAGGTGATTATTTTGTCCGTTCTTTGGTCTGAGGTTGTGCAATAGCCTGCAATTTACCACCAAGCCCTCCACTGTGAATGTGCTTAAAGCTTGTCTAAGACTTATTTATTCTCAATGGCTTTATTTACACCTGGTGTTGTCACTTTCTGCAATAGTACCTATTGCACAAAAACAAGTATCTTGTTTTTGTGATTTATTTTAACTATACAGGACACCACGTTTCTGGCCTTAAAACATTATATATTATATATTATATACAAAAAATAGCAAAACATTAAACTAAATTTCTCCTTTAGTATTCCAGTGCAAAAGGTCATACAGGCTGTATAGGTCTGGAGTGGAAATAGTAAATAGTGTAATTAGTAAATAGTGACAGAATTTTTTAATGTATCTTTGCCCCTTGTAAGTGCAGGGTGTTGCGGGTAAAAACAGGAAGTGGAATCAAGTTTAGTTGACTTTTTCCTTTTTAGAGTGTGTGTGTGTCACAGTGTGTGTGCATTTGCGAATTGATCTGTTACTTTACTCATTGTCTCGGAGCTCAAGGGACGTCCATCTGAGTTAGCCTTGCTCTGCCACAAATCAATACATTCCCCCTAACAGAGGCTCTCACCTGCTTACAATTACTAACACATGCACACACCTCCCCTTAACATCTCAGCACGGAGGACAGATGCTTCTTTCAGGGGAAAAACCCACAAAGAGTGCCATGTTTAGAAACCATTAAAAAACTCAATACTGTAGATCTCCAACACACCCGGGAGCCTGAAAGATTATGTGAACTATTAAACAACAGACTTATAACTAACTTGGACTATTAAATATTTATATATTATAGATTTAATATAATAGATTTATAACTTCTGACTAACCAATGCACGAGGGTAATAAAAGCAAGCAAGCACCAGCAACAAGGTCAAAGCTTTTACGGCACTGTAACATGAATACTGCCCACTGTTACCTTATAGAAGCTGTTTCTATCTAATCTGACAGTAAAACATCTTTGGTGTAACCTAATGGATTCAGGTTCATTTAGTTATATTCAATAATATCTTTGATTTGAATAAAACCACTTAATTTACTTCAGCGCTTCAGTGCACTTTACTGTACATTGGGTTTCAAGTTTTGACCTTACACAGTACCAAGACTGTTTATTGTATAAAAGGTCATTTAAATATCCTTTAAATCAAAGTTGGCAATGTATTAATATTACGCTTTCCAAGAATAAAGGCATGTCATGTGACTGGTCCATTCAATTCTGGATTACAAGTGAATGTTGGATTTACTGTTTGACTGGACACATGGGCTTTGATGTTAAAAAATTACATTATTCATTGCATTTTTTCATGCATTCCTTCCTGCGAACTGCCATCCTAATAGAACAGACCTGCGACTGAACAGCTGAGAAACACTTCTACATGTTACCACATTTTTAGGTTATTTGTCAAAACATTTTTACAGCTTGGCACTAGCACCATTATTGTGCAACACTTCCAAATGCTGTAAAAATAAACCTTGTTGCAAGGACTTATTTCTAATTAGATGTGCGGCTTAGATCAGAAAGAGGGTGAATGGAGAATTTTACCCTCTCTGCTGTATATACTGAAATATGGAAAGGCAGGATGGAGAAGGAGAAAGGCGCTTAACAGACCGGCAGGACTGTGTGGCCCCCAGCGGTATTCAAAGCCAGATGCTGGAGGACTATCTGCCCATTGAAGCCAGAATTCAGGAGTGCACTAGGAACTCAAATGTCACCCATGGGCAGCGAGAAGAAAATAAAACGGGAGAAAAAAGAAGGTAAAAGCGGCCACGTCTGTCCTTACTCTTTAGACGGGGTCTCTATCTCCCTCAGCAGTGTCTTTATTTCGGCTTTCATTAATTCTCTGGCTTATGGTGACCAGGAAGTGAGCTCACAATCTCACCTCTTCACTGTCTTTCAAGTAGCCTTTCTGCAAACAAAATCAGGGCAAAACAAACATGTTTTTAACCATAAATATTTTAGCATTTAATTAGAAAGTGGTGACATGCAAACAGCACAGAGAGCCAAGCAGGTACAAAGTCAAATGCAAATTGGATTTTTAAAAAAAGCGCATTTCCTTCCTCCAAAGACATCTTGAGCAAATTAATTCAGCAAACAAATGTTGACAAAACACGCAAGTGGAAAATAAAGTTATTACAAACACGGTATTGCAATCTTATCCCTGCACTAAAAACATCTGCCAGCTTATTTTAGGAAGGTTTGTTATATTAGAACTCACAGCAAATAACCTCAAATATTGCATTAAACAAAATGTATAGCATTGTTTTAAGCTATTCCACAACAAAAGATATACATTTAATGGACTGGTGACTCGTGAACTAGTAAGCTTATTACGCTAAATTGATTAAAACATTTCTAAAAAAATTTTAAAAGACTGAATTCAAAAATCAAAGGCACCAAATGGCCTAGTTTTAGTCTTCTTTTGAAGCCTCTGTTGCATCAGATATAACTATAACCTTGAGTTTACGCTGGGCTGAATTTAAATGAGTTTACTAAAAATGTATAGGTAATGTCATGTCAAACATGTTAGCCCTTTCAAAATCAATGTTGATGTCATATTCTGTCTGTTGTTCTTCATGAGAGAATCATGTGATACATGCATACAGTGCATACATTATGTCTTCTGTTGCAGTGCAAACTACTATTTGTATAAAAAAAAAGAAATAGGTTAAAGCATCTTAAGAAGTTTTTTGGCCTTAACTATTTGTCCAGTCTGGCCAAGGTGATTTTATCCTGTTTAAGCTAATCTCCCAGCCTGGCCAAGTTAATGCTTAGTTGGTTTAGCCATTTTTGTACCAACAGTCTTAACCAGGTTAGTAGACCAGAAAACCAGTTTAAGCTGCATAGTTTTTAATTTTTATTTATTTATTTAAATTATTTATTTATATTGTTTGGCAGGGATGTCACATTCACCTCTTTCTGGCAGAAACACTCAGCTCAACTTTTGAAAACAAACTATTATTGACATGATATTCCAGAACTCCCATGTAATGAAGTAATTAAGATTAATTTTGAAAGCTAATTCATATTAGTTAACATTTAGCATATCATTTAAAAACAGGAGCTTCCATTATAAGTGTATGGTAACTACAAATTAATATCCTATTTGTTAATACACACTGAGGGTTGAGTCTACATTTTGGTCTAAAATAATTGAGACCACACCAACATTAGACTAAAAATGAAAACACTCTTAAATATTGGTTTTAAATTCACAGCTTCCCCTTCAATTGCATTTAAAAACGTATTTTAGATTTGCTGATTAACAACAAAACCAATTGTGCCAAGTATTAGCACTAGTAGCAAAGATATGAACAGGAATGTGTGGTGGGTCTTCCATTTTTTCATCATGTCTGTGTGTGTGTTCAAAAAGTGACTGACATGCCCACTTTTTAGTTCCTGTGGAGACCATGTGTGTCAGAGTCAGTTAAATCAGATATGTGATGGCTGATAGTGTCTGACAGACACACGGGGTCAACCCAAAGGCAAAATCAATAACACTACTTCTAAAATTACTCCCAGAAACAATTCTTAACATAACAGCTGAGTTCCTGAGATTAGGATTCGACACTTGTCAATCCAGTCTAAATTATCTAATCAAAATACTGTATGTGATCAGTAATTACTTTTAACAGACATGCTGGTTATATTTAATTGAAAATAGCAGACTGTGCAGTCAGACAGGCTTATTTTGAGAACAATGTAATTAAGTTTTTGTTGGAAATGCTAAAAAATTTACTAATTTTTTAAGAGAAGGCAGATTGTTATATGAAGATTGAGTGAGGTAACCACTTCATTCCTTCTTCAGTTCCCATGGCAATGGGATGTCTGTGGGTTACAGGTCTGAGGAAAAGTAAAATGGAGCTCTGAGCACATTTTATTGTGCTAATGGTAATAATCAATATCTAAGCATGTTAGGCTTATTTAATTCAAATTAAAGACTGCTTCCTGAACCAAATTGTGCCAGTAACTAGTATATGAATATTTGTAAAATTTGACAAAATTGGGTTAGAAGGCGATAAATAACAGTTAGATTGAAGTAGTGTCTGTAAATTAATTTGCAGTCAAGAATTTAACAAATGTAATACATTTTTGTGAAAAATATTTGATTTCTTGCCGATAAAAAATTGTCAATTTACGTCATGTTTAAGCAAAGGAAAAATCATGTTTTATGATTCATGGAATCACTTTTAGGGGAAAAAACTGTTTTCAGACAGTCAGATCACAGACTCAGGAGATTATTCAGCTCGTTATCAGAAATTCTCCCAGATTTCCGTCTGCTCTGACATTTCCTGAAATGTCTAAAACGCATTTAAAATAGTCTCCATTTCACTCCCAGTAAGAACAGATAAGAGAAAGACAGGAAGGTGACTTTCAGCTTTAGGAGTGACAGATAACTCATTATAACCCGGTGAAGGTGAAAGAAAGAGTAAGTTAGAGGGACATGGAGACGAGATAATGCTAATAGGTTAGTGTCATGTAAAATTTGGTCTGGCCTTAGATCATATGGACTTAAAGCTTATCGATGATAAAATGTCTCAGATATAAAACTGCTGCCTATGGTCTTTCCCATCAGAAGAATGTCAAAAATGGTTTTCTAGCAGTGTAGTATTTTTATTCTGTTAGCTTTTATCATTGTCAGTTTGGCTGTATTGAGTTAATCACACAGGCAAGCTTGTCCCCTCTTGTGCCAGACGAGGTCAGGGCAAAATCTGCAGTTTACTGCTGTGAACAGCTTTGCACAGAGGAGAGAGAATGAAATAAAGAATAGTCTTTCTGGCTTCTCACAGTGCCAAATGTCACCTAATGAATAAACTTTTAGATCTTGAAAAGGCTACTTTAGACAGATATGAATTTCCATATACTGGTTAGGTGCTAGTCTAGCTGGTGGCTAGACTTGCTGCTTAAATGTACAGTGTGTAATGTCAGCACAATAACAAACAGAACCACAGAAATGGCTATTTTCAAATGGGTTTCCTGAACATAGCCACTAATCCCTCTCCCCACCTCCTATTGGTCAGACAATAGGGATATTAGAATAGTTCCGCCCCCAACCACAACACCACCATTAGAAAACCTGACAGAATACATCAGCATCTAAAAAACCCCAACATATGCTGCTATTAAAGCACAATAAAATCATTATAAGGTGGCTAAGACATTCAAAGGTATACACCACAGGGCTCTTCCATATCTTTATCCAAGAGATTTACGTACACATGTCAACTGTTTATATATGATTAGCATAGGGATAATATATCCTCCCGGGTTAAGCTAAACTGCAGACTGCTTTTATCTGAGAGAAGCCCTACAGACTTGATCTGGGAAGTCGTATCATCACTTAGATTGAAAAAGAGCCCACAGCTGATAAATAAGTACCAGACAGAGGTCAGAAAACATTGTGTCGGATACCCAGGGAGGAGAGGAGTAAATCTTCTGCCCGCAGATAATTGGAGAGCTGCAGGTAAGTGCATAAAGACTTGCCTTCAGGGGCAGGAGATCATTTAAGAAAGATACTGTAGTGGAATGGCACAATGATGTCATTGGTTAGGCCTGTGAATGGCTTATAATTGTCTCTGCATAATGAGCTGGGATAGAAAAAAATACAATTTCCATTGAAATATGACACACTTCACCTTTATATTTACAAGTAGAATATAACCATGGAATATATTTGTAAGTTATTTTGTGGCTAAGAGAACCGTGGATGTCAAAAGTGTTGAATAGTTTGTTTTGGAGGCACCGAATCAAGAAGCGTGACACACCTCTGAAAGGTTACAGACAGAGGCGCCAAATCTCTGAGGCAAGTATGAAAAGAAGAAAATGTGTCATTATCAGATTTGACTTTCTTTCATTCTCACTTTTACTCCAGGAAAATTACTTTTTTCTTTGTTTTGTTTTCTTTTCATCTGCTTCCATCTGTGATTTCTCTCAAGGTTTTAAAAAAAACTTGAGGCCTCATTTATAAGGACGTGCATATAATCCCCCTTAAATTCAATGTTCAATAATTTCCCAAATCTACTAATGCATGATTTATGATTTAGCTCCTTAATATTTCCTGCTTTCTGCCAGTATACTGTATGTATTTAACTCAATCTAATAATGAATTCATTTTATAATAAATAATAGGATCTTTCATTGACCACTAAACTTACTTTTAAACTGCTGATGGTTCATATTTATGTTCAAAATGAGTTTTACATGTTTCATAGAGTGGACAAGTCTTGAAATATTCCAATCATATTCTGGATTAAAATAAGGTATGCATATTCTTTTCCCGCTCTTTTGTTTTCTTATATATTAAGCAGATTTTAGTAGCTGAGTTAAATGGTTTAGGTTCATTTATGTCTCGAATAATTGCAGGATGAAGGATGAATTGGAAAATGTAGGTCACTAAAGTTTATATATGTTAGACTGTTATGCTGCTTTCGATGCATCCATCTGAATATTGATTTATGTTTGGTTCTTTTAAGGGTTGTTAACAATTTTCTCTTCTCCATGTTTAAAATTTGAGCTTGACAAATTGTCTGTTATATATGGAAGAGCACTGCGTTAGCAGCGCAAAGGTTGTGGATTTGAACAAATGTACTAATAAAATCATATAAATGCACTGTAAGTGGCATTGGATAAAAGCATCCACCAAAAGCATTGATGTAAATGTATATACGAAGCAACACATTGGCAAATATAATATCAAAATATGTAAATACCAATTAACGTTTATTCTTAAGCACATAATGTTGGTCACTTAATTATTTACGCAATCATCACTATCATCAGACGTCTTTAGAAATCAGGTTGCTGCACACTAGCATAGCACTACATGAGTGCTATACAGTTTCTATCTATGCTTTTCTGTTGACATATATAAACATTTATACTATATTCATAGTAGTACATTGTCATAACATAGGAATGTAAGAACAATTCCATGTAATTTGAGATCAGATCTTATGTGCTTTTCATAAAATGAGGTTTCTGGTCTTCATATTTTCTTGGAAACCAAGCTGCACTCATAGAGTCTAATGGAAACATCTGGTAGACCTTTATCCAGATTAAGCTCAATGCCGTGAAAGCTACAGTACGTGCTCCTCTGGCTGGCTGACTTGGACATCCCATGAACTTCTCGACAGGGACAATGTGGCAACAGACCTGCTAACACCAGATAAGCCTATTTAAGGGCAGGTACATTAAAGTTCCTGCTGACAAACACAAACGTGAAGTCCATCAACAATGTTCCTTCACTGTGTTTATCTTTTTGGCCCCTCCTCCATACCGCCTTCTACTTTCACTCAACACTCTTTTTCCTTCTATCTTTCAATTGCTCCTTTGGAAATAATCCCAGTGGTTGTCAACCCTTTCTTTAATGTGAACCTCAAGTATGGTAACTGGCCCCTCAATAAAATGATCTTCTGTTTGTGTGTGTGTGTATGTGTGTGGGTGTGTGTGTGTGACTAAACTCAAAGGTTGTGCTGTGAGTTAACTTTTCTGACACTCGTGTGGGGCATGACCTTTGACTCATACAAGGTTAATGGAGCACGGAGGAGATACCAGAACAGAATTCCTTTTATCCATCCTCCTGAGCGGAACAGCCCCATCCATCTGTAAGGATTACAGAGAGCTTTATGGACACACAGTGGGTCTGTTCCTCACTCTCTCTCTCTGTTTCACTCTCCCTCTCATCATTCAAGTGCTCATTCCCATTCTGTTTCATTTACTCTCACACACGAGCACACACAAACACACACACAGCCCACACACAGACACACACAGCACACAGAGAGCACACAGAACACAGGGGTCCCTGTGCTGGGATTTTTCTTCCCGAGCCATATTAATGCCTGTTTGAGCCCTATCTCCTCTATGCATTAACAATGTACCTGTTGTACAAACCAGTATAAGATTGTAACTGTGCTCACAAAACAGGGTAGCTGGTTTCTTGCTCATTCAAGCTGGTAGACCTTCTTAGATCAGCAATGTACCAGCTACCAGCCAGTCATACCAGCTTAACATGATCAAACTTGTTTGTTACAACATGCTGATGACCATCTTGGAACATCTAATAACCAGCGTGAATCAGCTCAAATCTAACATGTTTCAAAAACCATATTAACCATCATAAACTGCGTTTTCCAGCTGCTTATAAACCAAACAGCTGCTACCATCACATTCATATACGGCAACAACTGTAAGTGCCCATTGCATTATAGCCAAGCCTAGCACATATAACACCACTGCTCCGCACATCCACTGGTTTCAGATGGAAACCCAACATTTAATATTCCAAATAATCAAAGACATTTGATTATGTTTCTCAATTAAGTTCCCACCGAAAATGACACTGTAATAGCAAGAATCAAAGTAAACAAACATGAAAAGCAACAGTATATTATTCCCATATTGGTTTAAGTAGTGGTAGGATTGAATTTATGTCTCCTATATCCAGTCTTACAGATGCACCAATCAATACCATCAGTTAGTGTTCCTGTGGTACCACAGCACATCATGTAGCAGGATGTACTACTGCACTTTAAGAAGCTAACCACACTCAGAAAGCCAGCAACAGTGAAAAATAGCACTGCACAATACCAAAGAAATATAACACAATATGCATTCACTTGCTAAATAATGTAGTAGCGATATAACAATGTGATGTAGCGATACAACAAGGCTTTAAACTGGTAAAATCAAGTTTCAGTATATATTACATCATTTCAATTATATTACAATAAGTTTAAATTGAAAATTATATAACCAACATACTTGTTTCTCATTCTGCAATATTTAGGTAATCTTAATATATTGTGCAGTCCTACTGAAAGGCTATTTAGTAAGATAATTGCTTTTAAAGAGTAGGTTTGTCACTCTATCCTACGGTAACCAATATAGGCACAAGCACATTACTTTACTTTTTTTTAAAGATAATGAAACTGAATCTGGCTATTTAAACGTACTTATTTTATCATCATTTTATTTATTATTCTTTTATATCAATGGATTAGTTTTGTTTTACCTGATTTGCATACTGTGCTGTATCTACAGGTAAAAGATTCGTTTTTTCCATTTACCCTGCAGAGGTCTGGCTCATTACCGTTGCCCCAATTGCAGCAAAACTGTTCTAAGAACATATTTCATGGAAGCTCACCTGCAAAAATGCTTACCATCAAATTCCTTAGTATTCTTAATATTTATTAGCTTTGCTGTCATAAATAACCAAACAGTGGTAGCCCACTTAAATGCTGAAGTATTAAATTTATTCTAATCTGCAATAAAAACACAAGCTGCTGTAAAAATCTTTTAAAAATACAGTCTCAGTGTAGTTTTATGGTACTTTTCAGCCACATTAGCAGACAGGAAAGAAAAAGGAGTGCTGGGAACTGACGCCTGGTTTGTAAGTGATGTCAGTGGAGACTGAAAGTGGCGACTGAGTAAGTGGCATCATTCATTAAAAAAAATATATTCTGTTTTATTTGAGACATTTAGTGGCAAGTAATGTAGAACTACACAGCTGCATATCCTGCAGCACAACTGCAGATTCAGCTTTGATGGCTGCATTGTTTTAACAACCAGCACTTGTTTCTTGTGTGTGGACAAAAATTCAGATTTAAATTTTACACACAATTTTGCTAATTTGTTGAACGTTTTCTGCACAGTTACGAACCGCCCCTGCTGTGCAGTTATTTGAACAAGATGTTAAAACAGCAGTCTGTTATTGTGGTATCAATTACTTTTAGATAAACAACCTGTGGTTGATCGCCCTTTTCTCTTTAAATATGTTGTTTTGACCAGAATCAGCTGTAAAGTGGACCAGACTTCATGCCAACGGTCAAAAGTCCAGCTACGTGAGACTAGGGGTTTATGTGTGCGTGCTGATGGCTATGTAGGGAGAATGTGTGTCTGTGGGCTTTATGTTTTTGCTAATGGGTTTGGCCATGGGCCGTGAAGGTGCTGCGGTAAGGCCAGCCCGCGGGGAAAGATCAATGTAGCCGCGTGGATAACAAGCCCTGCTGCCAAGAGAAACACACAGTCCAGAAACCACATAGCAAACCCATCACAAAGCATTTTTTCTCTTTCTATCAGAGTCAGAGTCAACAAAGCTTTATTGACACGACTGCAAAGATTTACAATACTGGCAAAGCATGTAATATAGTGCTTATACAGTCGAGGCACTTATAGGAATAGGAACGGCTAATATACTTATGTACCGTACCTTAGTGAAAATGGGGCAGCGGCTGTGTTCCAAAACCTAGTGAGCTGCATTTAACCAGAGTGCATTTAAGGTGTCACAGACAGGTAATGTTTTTTTTACTGTTTAGTACAAAAACTGGTTAGAGAGTCAGACTTGTAACCAGAAGGTTACCAGTTAGATTCCCAGTAATGGCAAGAAACAACTGAGGTGCCTTTGAGCAAGGCAACTTTTCTCCAGCTGCTCCCCTGGAGCCGCAGTGTGTTTGTGGTTTGCAGTGTGTGTGTTCACTACTCCAGTGTGTGTGCACTAATCTGGATAGGTTAAATGCAGAGATCAAATTGCAAGTGTGGGTTACCATACTTGCCCAGCACTTCACTTTGCTTATTTTTGGCTAAAATAATTCCAAGGCAGCATCACGTGAATTCTTTGTGGTAAAACTTACGTTCGGGACAACCCAAGATTCATGTTGTTTTTCTTGTGTCTGTGTGTCTTTATAATACCCAATTTGCTGTGGTTGCTGTTCTTATTTGTTTGTAGAAGTCTGTATAAAGCTTTTGGCCTAATTCTGACAAAGCTAGTAATTAATAAGTACACACCGTATCTATTTATTATCTCTTTGTAGGTTACAGTAGCAGGGTTCACTTTGTTTTTGTCGTTTGACTAATTTCGCCAAAATTTCACTTCAAATGCTTGCAGTATTTGTCTGCTAAGTTTTTATGTTTGCTTTGTGGGCAGGGCTGTTAAGGGACTGCTGTGCATTTAATGTAGGGTTAAAGTGTTCCATAACCATCTGGCACAGTCTCCTTTCATGGTTTAGATGTTCCCTTGCTGTTTTTCCCATTAAGATGTATTATGTGGGATTTTAAGTGTTTCCTTAAGTTAGAAGCTTTGGCTTGGGCATGATCTCTGCCTGTTTCTGCCCCACTAACATTTATTTTTGGCATTTGCCTTTAAATCTTTGCTTCCTATCTCGCATACATCCAGTTTTTATACTTGTTCCATTCTGAGGCAGTTTATTGGTTAAGTGGGCTCCATATTGTGATTCCAAACTGCTGAGTCACACTGTCAAATAAGATTTTTACAGAATTTCATTGTATTGCATATCAGGCCCTTCTGGGTTTTTCTTCAATTGGCTATACTACAATATTGAATCTTCCATATTCAGTTGGAATGTCTTCCTGATATTTTCCTAAACTTTTTTGGAATGTTATAAAATCATACTAAAGTAGGCATATAAAAGTCAGTCAAAACTCATTAAAAACAGACTTGTCTGGGCTTTTAGGTTATCGATCCTTGACATGTTTAGTGATGGTGAGATTTGTTTTTTTGGTAGGTGGGTGAAAACAAACAAAAAATTCTAGGAATATTGTTTTACACTCCTATTGGTTCTTGATTTGATCATCATAAGAGAAACTAAACTCCAGGACTGTGCCTTAAAAATTTGAAAATGGCAGATTTCTTTTTTATTGCAATGGTCATTATTGGCTGTCAGCAAATTTCAAACTAACAATTAAAGGCTACACATTTTGATGTAGGATTATAGGAATCATTTTGAATTATTAAAATTTCAGACAGCCAAATTTTAAAGTGTGCACCCGGCTTAACTCAAGGAAAATCAACCCTGCCCTGTTTAAACTAGCGTTTAGTTTCAACACACCTGCATGTATTATTCAAGTATTTTTAAACATCTTTAGGTATGTCTGATTAAAGTTAAAGCTCAACTCTGCAGGAAGGTAGATCTCCAGGAGCAGGGTTGGCTACCTCTGATCTTACATGACATTCAGCATGAGCGATCTTCGTTTTAGTATTAGTGCAATATGACGCTACATGGACCCATATGTGATTTAACAGCCTGGAAACTGACAAATCCACACAGCTCTGCTAATAGTCAGTAGTCAAACTGCTGCAGCCTGGTTGCTGTGTATCAATCTCTGCTCCCTCTATAAGCAACACAGTACTGCAATGGATCCTACAGTCTCATCAACAATCCAGTGTTGGAGGAAACTATAGGTGCAGGGAACAGAAAATTCACACAACAGTGCAGTCAGTTCCAAAAACAGTGCAGGCAGTTCCGTGACCAAAGACCTGCAGTCAAAAGTGCACAAATGCACAAAACA
>JAZGTJ010011889.1:0-16425 GCA_036877575.1 Botia almorhae
GCAGCTGTGCCCGGTCCGCCCGTGATGAGCTCGGGCAGGTGCGGCGCGTCCGTTGCCAGGGCGACGCTGACTGCCCCGGTGCGCCTCGTCACAGTATGTATGTGTGTGTGTGTGTGTGTGTGTGTGTGTGTATACATACTTCAGCCCTGCATCGACTCATCAATTCACTCTTTCCCTTGGTCGTAAATGCCTACTCAGCATCCTCCACACCTGATCTATCATCCTTTATAGAATAATTATCCACTAAAGCTTCTGCAGGGTGGCCCATTAATATGAAGGTGAGAAGTACAGGGTTTCAGCAGGAGCTGTAGGTGGGAATCTGTTTTTGGCCTCGGATGAGGGACAGGTCATCTTATTTCTCTGTGGTCATAAACAGAGTCATTAGCAGCCCATTTCAACTAATGTAGTTGTAATGAAAACAATATGGCCACCACCCTCACAAACTCCTGTGTCAGTAACAACATCTTTTTTTGCAAATTGGTGTTGCAATCTGGAAATAGTGTTGCTAGAAGATCACTGCTGTGTATAAGGTGGGTTTGATTGTCTGTGAAAGTTGTCTTGTCATTTTTCTGGTCCTGTGTATTGGGGGATTTCTTTGGCTAAAGTTTTCTGGGGGACAGGCAGTCTTTTGTCTTTACTTGCATAGCCAGATGTTTAATTAAGCAACAAGCTTATTCTGGTCTGGAACCTAGAGAGACTGTCTGAATGACATCTAATGTGATCAACCACAGTTTTGTTTGTGCGTGCTGTTTAGGGGTGCAGTATTTTAGGTATAAAATAGATACAACAACCCCTCCTGTGATAGCCTCTCCAGACTGCACGGTTTGAAGTAGGAAGATCAATGTAACTCAGAAACAAATGCTTTATAGTGCTTGTTAACTTGGTACTAAAATGCCTCAAATCAAATTCTAAATATCTTTGTCTCTTTGATGCCACTAGCTAACTTTGGCACATCCATTTATTTCATTAAAACGTGTTTGTTTTTCAATGGTACATTAAACATGACTTTGTTTCCAGGTGGAAAACCATGTGTACTCTCACTTGTGGAAGTTGCATTAAGCCAACCAATCAGATAAGAGCTTGCCAGATTGGGAAAGTGCTTTACTGTTTTATTTGCAATATACGTCAGTTGAACAGACTGTGTGCGTGCCGTCTCAAACTGATACACAGTCTCCTGTCTGACCCCAAACCCCCTCCTCACACCCCATACTGTCTCCTGTCTGACCGATTCAGCCTCCCACTACTTTAACTGCCCTCGTAAACACTAGGCTACATAAAACTTTATCTTGCACAGCCCTGATTGTAAAATGTACACACTATGAGTGCAGAGTTTTAATGCGTCCTTTGTATGATGTCTCAGCCATCATTGATTCATTCAGTTAATGTGTGTGAGTTTGTTCACTATTGCACACCAGCTGGTTTAACCTTTTTTTAATGACTTGCTCATCTAAAGGAGCTGACATCAATTTGCTGTGAGCATCGACTTTTACCTCAACTTATCATCCTGTCTAAAACATGATCTAGATGACAATAAGTTGCAGATGAGAGGGGTTTGTGAACTGGAAAATAATGAGAAAGGATAGAAGGACAGATAAAAAGATCAAAAAGCCTGTATGGTTTGGTGTTATATTGGCTGGAAAAGGATAGGAAGAGGGTAGAGAAAGCAGAGTGATATAGAGATGTTTGTATGTACCGGAGTCTTAATAGTGATTGATGATTCTTGAATGGCAGAGCTCATTAGAGTTAGATTACACATATCTCATTAGTGGTGTATTAGGCACGTCTTGCTGTCACACAGTGACAAATTATAGTCAGATTTTACCCCGCTAAGACACGTCAAACAACACCGCCAGCTTAATCGTGTGCTGAAATATAAGGACAGCTTTCCATTCATTTTGTTTATTGTTCTGTTTCACTATTAAATGTGCCTCTACTATTTGTTTTACATGAATCAAAGTGCCTGTGGTGCTAATAAAGGCAATGTCAGTTGAAGTCGGGCTTGTGTCACTTTCTAGTCTCATTCCACCACTTTTGTTTGGGGTGGTGTAACATTTTAAGAATTAAAACTTACATAGGACAGACAATCTGTTAATTTGTGCCTTTAACCTGGTAAACTGACTCAATTTGATTTTTTTCACACTGATTTCAATTCAGAGTCACAATCCTATGTAGATATGTTTATGCCTTTGTGTTGCAATAAAAGTGTCGAGCACACACACAATAAAAGAGTACAATTTACACATGCTAATTGTGAATTAAATATAGACTCAGTAAACAGAATATTTATTTGAAAATTATATGAACACAAAGTTTTGTGGATGGATCCAAAATTGTTTGAGAGAGTATTGTTAAATTCTTTCCCCAACCCCTTATGATAAATGTGTACTGTACGACGCTTTGAATAAAAGCATCAGCTAAATGACACATTAGTAGTAATTGGCAATTAGACAGGATGGATCAGTGTGTGTGCAATATAGACCCTCTGAGCGTAGGGTATTTTTAGGTATCTTGTTTACATCATAATCTGATTCTTTCTAGCATCATGGAGAGTTTTAACGTTGTAAAGCTGTTATTGTTTTTTCCTCCAGTGACAGAAATTTAGAGCAGTTGCACAGTGGTGAGTAATTTCAGGTCTGCTGGGCTCTCAGAGCTGTCTTGAATTAGCCTCTAATATCCTGTTGGTCTGATTCAGTCTCACCCAGCAACATTTTTCAGATGATCAGTGAGGCAGGCTGTTACTGATTCAGCCGAGGGAGGTGTTTATTCCTCCTGTCCAGTATGAGAGTATTTGGACCAGAATGAGTCTCAAGTTTGGAAAGCCTCAAAGGCAATGGAGTGGACACACGCACACATTCGGAGCTTTGTTCAGACTAAATGAAAGCCTCAGTGTGGTGCTTTCATGTGGGTCCAGTTCAAGCAATCTGCAGCACCCTTCTTTTCGCACGCGAGGTTTAGGCCAGAAAAACAAGCACACTGACCACCCTAACTTTTGCTTGACCGCTCTTTCTTTCTCACTGTCTTTCTTATCCCTTTATCTTATCCCTCGCTCTTTTGTCACTTACCTCTCCTCTCTCACTCTTTCTGTCTTAGCTAGGCAAAGTGGGTAAATCTGCTGACAGCTGCCTTGGAGAGAGGCCCACAGCAGGGGGAAGGGAAAAGAGTGGGAATAGGTGTACAGACGAATGCAGCTTTGATTTGTGGGTTGTTAAAGTCAATGGACTGGCTTACAGCCTTTACATCAAATACAGCTCTTGGCCCAAAAGTACATTTGCCAAATGGAAACATTTGCAAGGTAGTTAATTTCATAATTATTTCTTAATTGGTTTCTTATATAAGTGTAAAGAAGCGGTGTGACTTTTAAAAGGTCAGTTTGTCCTCTAATTAGTTGTCTCAGCATCTGGCTAGATGTTTATCCTCCTCACTGTGTGTATCCTCTTTCATTTTACACTTTCTGTCTGTCTGCCTGTTTGTCTGCCAAACTGTACTTCACCTGCCTCTCTCCTCCCGTGTTTCATCTATTTACATACTTCCCTTTTCTGTTTTCCTTTGTCTACCTACCTACTTGAATAGTTACCAACATACAGAAAGGAGAATTCCTTTATTTGTTTCTTTAATACTTCCTTTTTTCTTACGTTTCCCTCTTTCCTTCCTTCCTTCCTTCCTTACAGTCCCTCTCTATCATTGGTGTTGTGATTATCATTCTATTCACTATGCACTTGAGATGTGTTCTACAGTCGAGGAAGCCCATGGTGCTTTATGCTGGGTGAGGGGAGGGGTGTTCTCTCAGACAGAAGGCCCCTCTCTTGAACAGCCTGCCTGAAAAGGGCTCATTCAGTTAGGCAGGACTGCGTCTACGGCCTCCTTCTTCTCCCTGGTCGTGGATCATTGTCAAGTCTTGAAAGGAGCTTTGACTGGTTCCAGAGAGCTGGTTCTGCACCATAAAACTCCATACACACTGATAAATGGACTCGCTCCACAGCATTGTGGGTCCATTGGCATATCCCAGGGCATTTCGGGATTGTCAGATAAGAAGGCAGTCAATGAGTTAAGCAACACAGACGCTGCAGGACAGACTGAAAAGCAACCCATCACAGTCAAACAGAGAGGCAGGCCAACAGCAGTCGGTCTTTGCGCTCACATTCAGCACAAATGTTAGCATTGAGTCTATCATGGTTTTGACTGTGTACTCTGTGTATATATAGCTGAAAGAAGACTGCATGTAGGTGGTTTGTTATCCTTAACCTGGCCATTTGCAAGTGAAGTAACGTAGTGTGTGAGTCTCCAGAGACTCCAAAGACAGCATTGTACAGGCTTCTTAATATCGTTGTAGGAGATTGTTTATTACATAACTCTTCATCTTGACTGTACACCATCTTTCGCTCAACACACATTTGTAGACTCTGAAAGTTGCCTGTTGTAATCACAATCACCCCTCGCCTGTCCTATGAGTTTAAAAAATGAATGTGCTTTTGACTGCTGATCTTGCATTATCCATGAATCCAAGTTATTTTGGTGAAGTGGTAACCCCCTTTCTCCCTTGCTCGCTCTTTACAGGGGGTCCCTCAGCTACCGTGTGCCAAGGCCTTATATAACTACGATGGCAAAGAACCAGGGGACCTCAAGTTTAGCAAGGGTGACATCATCATCCTGCGCCGGCAAGTGGATGAAAACTGGTACCATGGAGAGATGGGTGGAGTCCATGGATTCTTCCCCACCAACTTTGTCCAGGTCATCAAACCGCTGCCACAGCCACCCCCACAGTGCAAAGCCCTGTATGACTTTGAGCTCAAAGACAAGGAGGCTGACAAAGACTGCTTACCATTCTCAAAGGTGAATACCTGCTGTTGAACGTCTGTATATTTTCCCATTCACAAACATCCTCAAACAAACATGTTTTGTCATTACACTGTGTGTGTGTGATGTCATAATGTAACGAGTGTGAATATGTGGACGAATAATTGTGATTTTATGAGATACAGCAATGAAAAATGTTAACAGAATTTCAGGCGGTTCCTGGCATGCTTTAATATGTGTCTTCAAGATTTCTCTTGTGTTTCAAGGAAAACAGAAAAGGCAGCAGAAAATTTTCCTTCGCTTCTGCGTCATAAGCGTACAAGCTCCCTTCCAGCCATTTGTGTTTTGGATAGAAAAATGGCTTTTATTGATGCCTGCGAGTTACAATATATGTTTATAAAGTGCCTCTTGTGTATTTCATTTAACAACTTCTGGCTGAAAAACAAGAAACATATTTTCTTTTTGTCTGCCCTCAGGATGATATTCTTACTGTGATTCGTCGTGTGGATGAGAATTGGGCAGAGGGGATGCTGGGAGATAAGATTGGCATCTTCCCCATATCTTACGTAGAGGTGAGTCATATCATTGCAATTAAGGCTCTTGTTCTTTATTAAGTTTTAACATTTATTGTGTTACATTTAGTTGATGCATATGTACCCTTGTTGTCTTGGAAACGTTTATATTAATCCTTTTCAACATCTCTTAAACGTTTCCTTTGTTGCCATTTGTGTTATTGTCACATCCTGTTATTCCAGTCCTTTACCATTTCTTTGTTCCTCTTTTTGTTAAAATGACACAAAGTTTTTGAAGCATTGCTAGCTCATCAGCATGTTCATCATTCTGACGCTAGTCTCGGAACATGCGCAAACTCTCAGGTTTTCTCAAACATGGACAATCTCTGTTATCATGAAGGTTGTTATCATATTGCCTGTGTATTGCTCAGTCTCTTCACACAGACACAAAACCTCCTTACAGATAAAGAGTCTTTACCTGAGTAAGTGTACCTGTAAACTTTGCGAACCCTGGTAGAGTGAGCGTGAGCGTGAGCTCTCTGCCAGCCATGTGTCTGAACTGTGGGAAAAAATAACTATCAAAAGACATTCAAAAATAGCTCGTGTCAGAACAGCACTGCTTGAATAGCATCTCTCTCACGTGGAGCGAGAGAATGAGGGAGGAGTGGGGTGGAGGTTTTGAGCTCACACAAAGCCATAGCAATTTTCACCAAACCAGACTTTTTCCAGGTGAATGCTTTTAAGGAGTAATCTCTGATAGCAGTGACATCAAAAGTGACATTCAATCTGGTACATCAAAGAGGAAAAAAGGGAGTTTTTCTGTTCCCATGAGATCTTTTGCAACCATAAATGTATATTTTTCAGAGAGCAAGTTGGAAACGGAAAGTGTGTGGCTCTTGTTGTAGGCGTCCTGTATCAGGTATTTGAGTCTGTGCTCGAGAGTTTGCAAGGCAACACTTTCAGTCAGTCCAGCATTATAACGTAAAGCTGCTGAGCTGATCTTTGACCTTAATCTAAATTTATTTCTATTCACACTGATGAAACATGAATCATATAAAGTCACACTATTTTTGGATATAGATTCATTAATTCTGTTATTTGCTGATGTGTCAGTTTGCAATGATAGACACATACACATTCTTTATAAGAACATTTTTAAAGAATGATGAAGTCATCAAAATGACACAAATGCACAGTTTCTGTTTGATTGATTAGAAATGAAAGTATTGTACATTATGTAGAGACCACTCTGTTCGCTCTGTCCTGTTTTTTTAAACAGTATTGATACAGGATTTCAGTATTGATTTCCTGTCTGCTTTTCATTGTATCCGGGGCAACATCTATTTCACATTTATCTCTTAAAACAAGTGTAGCTTTTAATGATTCTTACATAGACACAATACACAGTTGTCTACAACATATATTTTAAGAATTTAAACATAAATGTTTAGTTTAAAAGATTTTAAAAATCAAATGCAGTTTACGTGGACTCAGAATGTAGGGTTCTTAATGTGATTGCAGTGATTGGTTGCTGTCGTTTGTATAAGTAGAGGAGGTGGTGGTTGCCCAGGGCAATGTGTCACCCTGTGATTAGCTGGAGCCACTCTGCTCATCTCCTTTTGATTTGTTTCACTTGAAAAAGAACTGGTGTCCTACAGTCCCATCACACCCAGCACCCCACATACTGTACACCAGCTCCACCACAGTCCCTGAGTCTTTGAACTCTGTCCATCCCTCATGTCATCTCTGCTCTCTTTTCTGTTGTGTACAGGTGGTGTATGAATTTAGATGGTCTATGCAGATCCAGCTTACTTACTTGCTTCTGCTTTTTGTATTCTCCTCCAGCTTTCTCTTTTTCTGGCTTACCCCTTCTTTTAGCACTTTTAGAAGAAGTATGTGTGTGCCTTTTCAGTTACCACATGTGGCACATTGAGCTCATGCGGGCAGTGTGTGTTCAAATCTGGTTTGCAACTTTTCATTTAACAACTACAAAAGTGGAAAAAATCTACTTTATTAATATGAAAAAAAAAAACATTCCCATTTTCTCTCATTCTTAGTTCAACGGTGCAGCACGACAGCTCATTGAACTGGACAAGCCATCTGAAAGTGGAGGAGACTCGAGTGAAGGGTCCTCCTCCCAGGCCAACGGCACCCAAAAGGTCCCTGGGGAGAAGAAGAACAGTAAGAAGCGACACTCCTTTACCTCCCTGACAATGTCCCATAAGCCTTGCCTGGCCCCTCCACCTCAAAGACACTCCATGGAGATCAGCGGACCGGTCCTAATCAGTTCCTCTAACCCCACAGCGGCGGCCCGAATTGGAGAGCTTAGCGGAGGCTTGTCCTCCAGCGCACCTTCACAGGTGAGAGAGTGATGAATGCACAGGTGGTTCTATAGCTCACAGGACCACAATAATGCTGATGGATGGATTTGATTATGGTGTTCAGAATTGAAAGAGGATGTGGATTGTGACTCTGTGGCTTACTTTTTCATTTTCTATGATTATTGTCCGATCTTGACAGTGGCTGACCTTACCGTCCTGTTGCTCATCCACTCTTCCTCTCTCTGTGTTATAAATAGATTTGTAGTGATACTGGGTACAGGTGAGAACATCACTTACGGAGGATGAGAGCCTTTAGCTGTGGCCATGGTTACACAGGCTGATAAGATTACCACTCAAATCCATTCACATACAGCAGTATCTCCACACACCATTAAATGTAATTAAAATAAAGTGACAATGACACTTGCTCGACCTTGATGCTCGTTCAGTTAAAACTCTAATGCCTTAAACACAAGGAGATGTTTAGAGAGGGACTTTGTTTATTTTTTAAACGAGTACTGGCTCACTGTTACATACTTGGCAGTATATACTGTAAAACTGAAACAGGAATCAAGACAGTAGAGTAGGATTATTATGCAATAAATGTTTTAAACATTGTCAAATTATCTTATGTTGAATGTGAGTGGTGTCTAGTTATCTTGGAAATGAAAGTTATTTGCATTTTTTTATTTAATTTGTGTAAAACTGTGTGCTACCGTGTCTACTGTTGGCAGCCCAAATAATTTTCCAAAAAACGTATGCATTGCAGTTACAAATTTGCATTCAGTGCACAGTGTATTATTACTGTTACTAGTATAGTTTTAATAGTATTGTTGTTTTTTTTACATACCGCATTAGAATTGTATAGTGGTATGCTATTCTGAACATAGCCAGTATGCTGAATGATGAAATGGAAACAGATTGTGTGATTATGAATTATTTGAAGAGAAAGGATTGCACTTCAAAAAGGCGATATGTGAGCTTTATTGTGAGTAGCTTCGGAAACCTTCTGATGAGAATGAATGTTGAGTGATAGAAATATAGGGAACACACAAACGTAGCATGAAAACCAAATGGTAAAATTTGTCAAGCAACTGCAAATGATGGCTTGAGAAGACAGGAAGGAGAGAATTGTGTCAACATCCTGCCCACGCTTTTCTACACCAGCTTACTGTCCTCTCCCATTCTGTCAGCAGTTCTCTCTCTCTTGCTCGCTTACTCCTCATTCCTCAAAGTCCAACATGCTGTCCGAGCGTTTGAAACCACTGATGCGTGACAGTGCTCCACCACATCAAACAATCCCCCCACCAATCACTGGCAGAGGTTACCACGGCAACCCTGGAATGACAGTCACTCACAGCTGTTCCACTGGTTGCTGAGCAATGTGGTCTCCAAGGAGATGGCAGACAGACATGTCATTTCATGTACTTGGGTGGTGGAGCTCTAGGAAAGTTCTAAATGAATGTAGCTTTTGTCGCTACTTTACACTTGCTTTTAGTTAGTTCGTAGAATGTTTATAGTGGACTATTGAAAAGTGTTACCATAAAGAAACACACTACTAAAAATTAAACTAAGTAGAGTGTAACTAAGTAACTTTTGCAACTTCCTGTCAACCACCAGTTTTTAGTAGACTAACGTCTTAATTTCTGCTAACACTTTATTTTAATTACTGACTGTAAGTAACTTTCCAAGTACATATCAACTTAAAGAGGCAGAAAGTTTAAACATACAGGGAAAGTAGGGTTGCTAACTGGCCTGTCACCTCTAGCAGCAGTGACCTGAAAACAAACTGAAATAATCTATATAAAGGCAGAAAACCCCATACCTCTCAGTTCAGAAATGAATTTTGTGAACTAATTTGCAGGCTGTTAACAAAAGTTGTCATTAACCTTACGCAGGTATGCTCAGGTAGGTAAACCATGAATAATAAGTCAGAAATGGAACACAGACTTTTGACAATTGCATGAATGACATTCCCTTGTAATGGCATCCAACTAATGCGTCACTTGCCTGGGAACCTCTCTGGAGCCCTCATTCCACAAAACATTGAAAATAACAGAAGACACTTAATACCCATGTCCGCTTAGTTTCGGCCCTGTCTCCGCGCTCTTGAATTTGTTTTTGGTGTTATTGAATGAGGGGTTGAATGAGGGGTTGTGAAAGCTGAACCTGATTCTGTTTTATGAGTGTGAACACTTCACACCAAAGGAATGAGGAAGCTTTTGTGAACATGCGTTAATGTTTTGTTAACATGAGATCGTTTCTCTAACAACACTATATGTCATCATGTGTTAATTTTGAGACCAGCACGGTTTTTTAATACACCTCTGTTCTGTTCTAACTAGTGTTTATTTTCTGCAGTCTGTTTTATGAGTCTATAATTAGACTCTTCTTATTGTCCCAGTTTTTCCATTTATCCCCTCACTTACCACAGCATCCATCCATCACACTGTTATTCCACCTATGTCCTCAATCTCTTTACTATCCCCCAGACTTTCAGCTTGAAATTTTGTGCTTACAGTCTGCAGTTTTGCAGTTCACTGTAATTTTATTTGATGAAACTATCTATTTCATGTGACTGACACCTGAAATGTGTTGCCAAGCAACCACACTATAACAAGACACAATGATAGCTGATCTGTTGTTTGTATGTCATCTGGTAATATAAATATGGGCACTGTTTTCCCCCCACGCATACACATATGCACACATATCCCTTATTCTTCTCTCTCTCTCTCTCTCTCTCTCCCATGTTGTCTCACTGTCTTTTGAACATTCCTTTCTGGGAGTTTTAGCACTAATAATTAACCAGACACTTTAGATCTCATAAAAACCTGTTCGTGCCCGTAAAGTGATTCCCCTCCTGTGTGGCAGCAGTTACGAGAGTGATGTATCGATTTACACGCCTTTTGTGACACACTTGAAATATATGAACCGCAAACTTATTGCTCTCATATTCTTTTGCTTTGAGGGAAAGGAGGAGAGGAATTGAGGCAGGTAGGAAGCCATTTGGAAGGATGAGCAGGAGACAGTGGGTGGGGTACCGCAGCTGAGAATAAGTTTTAAGTGATGAAAATAAGAGTAAGAAGAGAACAGAATTAGAACCACACAGACAGAATGAGATCTAGACCGACTACATTCACTGAAAAAACAAAGGGTGAAAGATTGAAAGAGATGCACTGATTGAAAGTGACAGGCTGAACACAGTGTCTTGCTCAGGTTTCAAACCCTTAATCTAATATCAATTTCATAGTCACTGTTCTTTGATACCCTATATGGTTTTCCTAAGAAAAAAGAAATTTGCAAAGGAAGTTTATGTGATTTCAGGCCAGTGGCTTTGATGCTCTACCCTTTGTTGTGGAAATGCAGATCTATACACAGCTGCAATATCATCCAGCTATTTCCTTACTTTATCCAATCAGTAACCACTGATGTCATTCTCACTTTCAGAAATTGGTGCATTTTGTGTTTGTGTGCCATTTCTGCATGTTGCAAATCACACACACTGACTGACTGATTTTAGAACTCTTTTACAATCAAATCCATAGGGTGCAACCAATACATCCTGGAGCCAAGCAAGACTGGCCGAAATGTATTGTGTTTGCATAGATACCCAGTGTTTTGTTCTAACTATGACTTGCTGGGAGGATAAACAATTTTGGTAATGTGTTGGGTCGCAGCTTTGTCATATCTGAGTTGAGTACCACTTGTGTAATTTAATGACATTCAGAAATTATGGTTAAGAATCAGGGTACAGTAATTTGAACACTGATCAGTTATTTATTTGCTTGATAACTGATTTTTTTTGTGTGTTAGTGTGTCTATTTTTTGATGCACACACTACAATCATTCTTTTATTATTTAGTGTAGAAAGCTGTGAGATTGTACAGGTTTAATATGGTTTGGCCTTTTCTTATGCCCATTTCATTGGCTGTAATGAATTTAGCAGAGGCTAAGTTTGAGAAACCTGTTGTGTGGGTTCACTGGCTTAAGTACGTTCCGGTCATGAAGTGAGAAGTACAGAGCTAAATCTGGACCTGAGGTAGAAAGGAGAAAGAAATCATGTCATTAATGACAAATGCCGCCCCGGAACAGTCATAGAATATGCAGAAACGTTCAAGAGTCGTGCTTTCCTCAGGCAGTGAGAGAGGAAAGAAAGGGAAATTGAATCAAACTTGAAAGTGATTTGCGAATGTCATCATTTTTGTGTAATTATCTCCATTTTTTTCTGATAAGGACTATTTTGGGTCTCTGTGGCTCCGGCGTAGATCTACACACAACTTTTATAAAAATGGAGCAGATGTTTTTCTCTTGTGGATTTAATATTTTAATAAATTGCGTGAATAGTCTTTACTGTGTGTCTGATTTTCAGAAGCGGAAAGTGTTTTTCTTTTGAAAGATGAAGTAAAATCATTCTTTGAGGTTCTTGAGTTGTAGTTATTTACTGTGTCGCAACCGAAAATGTCTTTGTTGAAGTTCTGCGACACGTCCCTTTGAACCTACAAATCTTATTCTGACTTGTCTGTAGTGTCTCTCAGAGAGTCTGTAGTGTCTCTTTTCTCTAAGCTTGTATGTTTTTTCCTGTATATTCTGCATGAAGCCTTGTGATGCTAACATTTGAGAACCTTATATAAAGTACACCAGATGCACCACCCACGCTGGTATCTGCCCTAGGTGGTCTAGCTGTGTGACTGTGTGTTAATAATGTTTTCTGAAAACATCATGGCATAAAGTTTCCATTTTAATTTTTAATTTATTGTTCCTTTGTTAGTTTATACAAATGTAGGACCTGAAATGGTCTCTTTTAGCTAATTAATCAGTTTCTGCACACATGTTGACCAATCAGAATAAATGTTAGTTTGACATGCAACTCAGGTCACCAACTACATGCTCTGATTGGTTATGACATTTTTAGGCATTTTGGATTCATTTCAAGCATGAAGAACAAATGTGAATTGGACCAATTTGTGTACAGCCAGACCCACATGCAGTTACAAATGTCTGCTTGCATTAAAGTTTGTTTCTCTAAATAACATTAGGGCATATACGTATGTGGTTATCTGTTTACATTCTGCTCGGTCGTAAGCCTTTCTGTCACTCCTCATGTAGAACAGAATCTTAGAGTAAGCCTCCACAATCTTAACCTCCACTTATAAGATAAAACAATGGTGTGAATGGATCGAGAATAGTTGATTAACATGTCATTCCTTCTTATTTGACTTCTTAGGTTCATATTTGCACAACAGGACTTATTGTTACTCCTCCGCCAAGCAGCCCTGTCACCACGGCGACAGTTTTTACATTTCCTCCTGAGAGCAGCTATGCGTCTCTAGCAGTGGTGAGTCTGAAAATGTCTTTTAAAGTGACGCAGTATGTCAGATTTTATTTTTCTGCATTGTCCACAGTTTATCTCATTAAATGTTGAAGACATACATATCAATATTCAAACAGCCATATTCCTCAACACTAGTTGTATACTGCACTGGTTGTAGACTATAAAGTTTTAAATTCTAATTATTTATAAGGTTCCTGTTTACTTAATTCAAAGTCGTAATTACAGTTCGCATTGCACAGTATTTACAGCGTCCGTTTACACAGGTACTGCTGTCTAAAATCGGTCAACCTGTACTTCACACATTACATCTGTTTAGTGTGGGTGCAAACACAAATGCTTGGAGTGCTACAGCATTGATTTCCAACCAGGCGTAAACATGCCGGTGTTTCCAAACCAAGTGTACCTGAAAGGATTTTGATTTCACCTTTTAAACCTACTAAACATACTAAAAAACCTACAGATAAATATTAAGGATTTCAAAGGTTAAATTAAATAATTAATTCCAAATAATTTAATGTCTTTCGTTGCTTAAGGAAATCCTGTATAATATGTAATGTGAATTTCATGTTTCTGGTTTGGTGTGGATTAAAGGGTACTAGCTATATTGGTGGGGCTGTGGGGGTACAGACAAATATTGTCCTACACAAAAAATATCTTATGGGACATCAACATTGTATTAAAACACAAACACACCCACATGCAGTGATGGTAGCAGCATAGAGTTTCTCTTTGTTTCTCATATCTGTATCCACACACACTAGCACACATTCCAGCTGAAATGCTTGCTTTCCACGAGGACATTGTGCCATCTGATAGCCCTTCATCTCCCTCAACACAAACACACACACACACACACCATTTTTTGGAAATCATGTGGGCCTCAGGGTGGACACTAATGGCTCTCTGAGATTGATGTGTGCAGTGGTGTGTGGGTACTGTTTTCTTTTGTGTTGAATGTATTGTTTTTGTAATAGTGGCCTCTGTGTGCATCAGTTGCCTCTCTTATGCTGTATGTGGGGACAATTTAAAAGCAAGACATAGAAGCGGGTTGTTTTAAGCAGTTTTGCTAATTGCAGGAAATCTGTATAAAGCAATTAGCACAAAAAACAAACGATTAAACGGATTAGATGAGAACTGCTATAGAAAGCCTTAAAAACCAATGCTTAACCAGCATATATTAATTTTGATTGTTGCCTACATGTGTGCACGTGTTTGTAGGTTGTATGTTGTATAACATTATTTTGAAAGAACATGAAATAACTATACAATAGTTTATGTATAAATCATTTATGTAAGTTTTATATTCACATAGATTAATACATTTTGTCAAACTTTTTTGGTCATACCTGATGCATTAACCAACTTAAATTAATTAAATATTTTTTATTTTCAGCATTTTATTAGTTTTTCCTGCATCTGCATTTGTATACATCTATGTAGTCCCTTAAAGCAACAAAACTAGCAAAAGTGGCCATTACAGAGTAAGAGTTGTTTTCATAGTGGTGCCACTGGGCCCATAAAGTCTGTTTGCAGATGTGTGCGTTAGTCCATATGGAACCAATTTATCCTTTCTCAGCCAGACATTTAGCCCAGGCTGGATATCCACCAATCACAACACCTGCCACAGCCAAAGTACCCACTTTTTAACAACCAACACACAATCTGGAAAGTCACAGTCAGGGGATTATGGCTTTGTCTATAACTTTGTAGGGATCTCTCTCTGTGCTGAATTTAAATTAGTTGCAGGTATATGTATACACATAAAAATATATTAAAAAAAGGAAAATTTCTAATCTATAGTCATTTACTTACCCTCATGTCTGTGAGGGTAAGTAAATGAGGGTACAACTTTCATTGTATGCAATTATACAGTGTTACATTAGATATGTGATATCCATAATATTATATAATATTATTATATATTAGATAATCAGTTATATAGATAATGGTGTTCCATTAAGAAAAATCAGTCGCACAAATCTGGAATGAGTAAATAATGACAGAATTTTTACTTGCTAAATAGGGTAAGAGATGGTTGGTTGTATATTTTTAAGTTCGCTATAGAATTAAAATAACCTGATAGTTGTTATTTGAATAAACTATTAAAATCTGCAGAATAATCTGAAGGATTTTATTTGTAGTAATTGTTTTACATGTGCACATCATCTGCTTTATTTTGCATTCTGACGCTGTTTTTAATATTTCAGGATACTCTGCCTCCTCCACCCCCTCCTCCACCTCAGTCACAGTCCACAGCTGTGGGTGCTGCCGCATTAAATGCTGGGCAAAGACCTTCGCCTGCTGCAGGTGACCAGAGTGGGCGGCAAAGACCCACAGTGTAAGTACTACTGTAGCATAAAACGCACACACTTTAAACAATCAACTTTAATGCATTCCCTGTTTAATATGGAGGCATGTAGCTATAAAAGGCATTTATCATTTACACTTACTGGTTCTTGTGTGCATCATCTGACATTAAGTATCACACACACACACACATCTTAAATGTTAGTGTATGAGAGAGCCCTTTCAACTCTAACTCATCTCTGTGCTGTTACTCAATGCCAGCAGAGCGTGACTGAGCACACAGGTGAGGGGTCAAAGATCATTTCTAAGGGGAAAAGGGCCGTCTCTGGGGTCCTAACCTGAGAACTAACCCTTCACCTTTAACCTTTTCTCCATATCAGTTTAACAGCAGTAAACACGCCACATTTTTTTGTGTTTGTAGTGCACTGTTTTTGTGGCTGTTGTCCGTTGTGCTTCCCTTTTCAAGGCAGGTTTTAAAGACCTCACACCCTTAGAAATGGTTGTTTTATTAACCAATGTAGAGGGGGATTTTTTGTGTGGAAACAGCTCCAACCTCTGTTAGATTAGCGATACTGCATCTGAAGCCTCTTAAAGTTTGGATAGGCAGTTTCAGAGAAGCTAGCTACTGGAACCTACAACATCCTATCATTGCGTTCAGATTGAATGAAAATATTAGAAAAACATTGTATGGTGGTGCCTCTTCCACAGAAGATAAATACAGGGGTTAGACAATGAAACTGAAACACAGGCCAATTTAGTGGTGGAGGTTTCATGGCTAAATTTTACCAGCCCGGTGGCCAATCTTCATTGATTGCACATTCCACCAGTAAGAGCAGAGTGTGAAGGTTTAATTAGCAGAGTAATAGCACAGTTTTGCTTAAAATATTGCAATGCACACAACATTATGGGTGACTTATCAGAATTCAAAAGAGGACAAATTGTTGGTGCACGTCTCGCTGGCGCATCTGTTACTAAGACAGCAAGTTTTTGTGATGTATCAAGAGCCACGGTATCCAGGGTAATGTTAGCATACCGCCAAGAATGACGAACCCAATCCAACAGGAGTAACTGTGAACGCAAGAGGAAGCTGTCTGAAAGGGATGTCCGGGTGCTAACCCGGATTGTATCCAAAAAACATAAAACCACAGCTGCCCAA
>JAZGTJ010011890.1:287-16423 GCA_036877575.1 Botia almorhae
TGGAAAACATGCAACTTAAAACAGGAAATAAAGTGACATGATTTAAAAGTTAATCATTAAAGTATGATCATTATTTTGATTAAACCCCATCTAATTTTTAACATTATTCCTATTGCCTTGCATATGATACTGTATGAATGTGTGTGTGTGTGTGTGTGTGTGTGTATGGGTGTGTGGTTAAGCTAAGTTTAAGCTAATGCAAAAAAAAGTATTACATTATAGGCTGCAGACGACATCAGGTCTCCATGACAGCTTATGGTACTGTATCATATAACATTGGTCAGATCTATCTCTCTCTATCTCTCTCTCAGAGAACGTTTGATTATTGAGATTTCAGGTGCAGCCTTTGCCAGGGCCTGGAAATAGGTGGTCAGGTGAGTGTGTGGAAAAACAGACGAATTGAACATCAACAAAAGAAAGAAGGATATAGATTGAAATATAAATGTGTTTGAGAACTTGATGAGATTATATTTGCTGACTATTGCTCTGGAGCGTCTCGATGGCGCTGTAAAGACGCCGCCGAGGCGAAAGTGTGTAGTATAGCACACACAGCTCAGTGTGTACATGTGTAGTCAGTGCAGATCTCCACTGTTTGAAAAATGAATTTCACAGATGCAGTGATTTAAACACACAATTATTCACCAGTTCTTAGGTGAGCTAAAGTCACACACACACACACACACACACACATACACACACAGAGTCCAGGAAGCCATCCAGAACTAATGAAAACATTCCTCGTCCGCAACGTAACAAAACACACACATTTGATAGTGAATATCACAGTGTATAAGACAGAGAGACTTTTACCTCTGACCAGTCTCCACCCATAATTGCCTGCTATGGAGAATGGGAGTGGCTGAGAGAGGGAGGGGAGAAAGAGAGAGAGAGAGAGAGAGAGAGAGAGAGAGCTGAAGCAGTCTGCGGTAGCAGTGCAACAGCCAAAGCTGAGAAAGACTGAAAGAAGAGAGGGAGCAAGGAGAAAAGCTGATAGAGAGATAAAAAGCAGTAGAGATAATAGTAATTTGTGACCAAGAGATAAATAGCAGTAGAGATAATAGTGACTAAGAAAAAGAGATGAACATAAAATAAAAGAGAGACAGGACAGAGAAGGAGCAGTAACGCAGAAACCACTTCGGTCCGGGACAAGCGAGAGGAAGAGGGAAAGACACGTGAAATGAACTTTTGGATTTGAGACGCACGTTCTTACATGGACGTGTTGCTGCTGCCGTGACCTGTCATTACCACAGAGAGTGTGTGTGTGTTCTTCAGAAGCTGAAGAGAGTGTGTGTTTGAGCCTGTTGTTCCTCTGGAGTCTATGGGACCATGGCACCTGTCAGAAACAGATGAACTTGAGGCTTAAAGACTTGCGAAAGAAATACAGGGGAAGAAAACAGGTGAGCGAGTTTATTTTCATCTGTAGTTATGCTTGACTGCACTGTAGGTAATCACTTTATTTCTGGTGTACGGACATCTGTATTACAGTATATTTATTATGTGTATAAATTTATTAAATCCTTTTTGATTAAAGTTCATATAGATGTGGATACAAGAGAAAGAGTGCGTAATAATGGGTAGGAAGCCCTCCGATGCGACAAGCTGTTCGACCTCTTTGTGTGCAAGTGTGTGTGTTCAACATACTGTGTGTTGTGTGAATTGTCTAGGGCTTGGTGTTGTTTTTATAGGTAGGATCACTGAAGTTTAGTGTTGTATAGTTTAATAGTTTTTTTTGTGTGGTTGAATCAAGGTTTTTTTGTGTTGTAGGTATAAAAGGTATGTTAGGTATGTGGACTCACCTAACTGCACTGTGTTTTCTTAATATAGGATGATATTAAAAGATTAAATTATTTGTGAGTGGGAAAGAGAGACGGATACTGATAGAAACAGACATTTATTCTGAAATATTTACCATTCTGCAAGTCTTCTGATAAATAACCTGCGTTTTTAGACATTTCTTAGGGGCTCATTGGCTGGCCCCAACAATATGGGTGATGTGAGTTTTTACTTACCTTTACTCCAAATAGTGTAGGCAAAATCTGACCCCAACACACACACAAAAACACCTCATACCATGAACTACCCAAAATAGTAATTACCCACACAAACACATACCTACTCTCTCCTATAGTCTCTCACACAGAAACATTGCATGCAGTGTACTTAGTCAGCTGTGTTTTTGGTAGGGGAACAATGTTGTGTTGTTTTACCATGGGCTGTAAGAGAACATTGTAAATGAGTGTGTGCGTGTGTGTGTGTGTGTGTGCATATTCAATAGATGAAATCACACGCATAGACTCACACACACAACCAAAAGGTCCCAGGCCATCCTATAATGCCCATCTCCAAGAGACTTTCTCTATTTTGTCTCTGGCTCCTTGATTCTTGCTCTCAGAATTAGGAGGTGGGTCAAGAGACAGAGAGGATAAGAAAGAGAGAGAGAAAGAGAGAGAGAGAGAGAGAGAGAGAGAGCTTTTAGCTTGCTGTCTCAGCCGGTGTGGATCGTTAATTGAGCTGCTCCCATAGGGGGGTATCAGACCCCAGATTAATTTGGCTCCCCCCTCCTTAAGCACACACACACACACACACACACAAATGCTTTTTGCCTCACACACACTTTTAGGGCCCCTTATATCCATGTATTAGAGCACAATTGTCAGATTCCCTGTTATTGCTGGAGTTCCTATTCTGATTAGAGAATTATTTATTTGTAGTAAGGGTGGTACACAAAGGATAAAAATGCTTCTTAAAATCCAGGGGGCAGAATGTTTAACACTATAACACTATATAATGCTATAGCGTTACTAAACACGAACAAATAAACGTTCAGGAAAAACTTGTTGTAGCGCATAATCAAACCAGCAAACTGAGTGTTTGAATTATGTTTGATATTTAAATAGATTGCTTCATAACATCAGTATAGCAATTAAACTTTTACAGTCTTTGATAAGTAGCTTAAACGAATAAAACAGGACACAAAGAGCCACTTTGTAAGCTTTTAAATTCTGAAGCAACACACACACACACACACACACACACACACTGTTCGAAATACAGTATTTAAGAACTCTTTAGTGGTCAGATGTCAGTTGCACATGCCCATAGTTCATGTGATGAACTACACCTGTGTGAACTTGAAGGGAACTGACTTCATGCGTTTACTATTTTAAAGATTTAAATATACAGCAAAAAAATGACTCTAAAAAGACGTGTTTGTTCTGAGAAATAGCTAGGGCATCGTTTGTTTGCAGATGTCACTGCATTGATATGGTGTTTTGTTATCTAATGTACTGCAAAAAAATATCAGATCATGTCATTTTAAAGTGTGGCCTTTAGTGACGATTGGAGACAATTTTGCCCTCAAGAAATAACAAACTAAACACACATCACATCCAGTCTTGCACATGCTCACAGCTTGCTCTGTAGATATGCAGGGACGTGTTAACGTTGAGCTTGGCAAACCCCTTCTCGGGGGAAACAGTGGCTTGTGTGTGTATTTTAGGCTAAAGTATTTCTCACTTGTTCCATGTTTATTTTTTGCTGAGAGTATTATCTCATTAGGCAGTGCCCACAGAGGTGTGAGTGTGAGGGTGAGTGTAAATATGGGTCAGAAAAATTACAAACAGTAATTTTGTGGAGTGTGTATGTTTGTTTGTTTGATAAATCACATCGACTTCTGTGTGTATGTGTGTGTGTTTGTGTGAGAGAGAAAGAGACTCTGAATAGGAAATATTCCTCCATCTCTCCATTCATCCCAAACTGTTTATCTTTGACTTTCATGACTCAGAGGTCATGCCTGTGGAACTGATTAAGCACGAGCAGGTTGAAATGGGGACAGAATACAGCGTGACACCTTTGTAAAAGGTGTGACTGAAAGTGACGCTGATAGATTTCCTCTTTAATAGATGTGGACAGAAGTGTGACTGGACACACACGTAGGTTCAAATTCATTATCTAAAGGATGCCACCATATGTATAAAAATGGAAAAAGAGACGGACAGTTCAAGAGAAAAAGAAAGAAAGATACATTAAAAAGCATTAAGGATTATGGGTAATGGAGCAAGGCCGTCAGTGTGAATTAGCTAATGCTCATCGGAGAGTAGAAGTGTGTGTGTGTGTAGATTTGAATGCTTAAAAAGGGGGAGAATGTGTTTCTACAAACACCCCTTAACAGTAAGCTGCTCAAGTCAGCGTGTGTGTGTGTGTGTGTGCTTATGTTGCATCCTGGCTCATTACTCTCTAGTGGTCGACTAAAGTGTATGTTCAGCAGCAGCCTTTAAATAATGAAAGAAGATAAAAGAGATCGGACGTGCACAAAGAGTGTGTGTGTGTGTGTGTGAGAAAGAAAAAGAGAGAGAGTTTGAAAAATGGACTGCCAGGATGCAGGAAGATTTGGATGCAACCACAAGCTACCTGTGTGTGTGTGTGTGTGTGTTTGTGTGTGTGTTGTGTGTGAGAGAGAGAGAGAGAGAGAGAGAGAGAGAGAGAAAGAGAGAGAGAGAGACAAGGAATAATCCTCTCTTAGCAAACCTATTTGATGTTTTCAGTGGGATGACATTAATCTCTGCAGTGATCATATTAACATACTGCAGAAGCTCTGAATTAAAAAAGCAGGAGAAACTCACGATCAAGTGAAATATAATGACAGCTCTTCTGTGTGTATGTGTGTGTGTGTGTGTGTGTGTGTGTGTAGTGTTGAATGTCCATTGCCTTTAAGATTCTGCCCACAAGCACTCTCTGCACTAGTAAATCAATACCTGTCAATCCCATACACACACATACACACACACCTGGCTGCTGTACACACCCACAATGGTTATTTGCCCAGGGGCACCTCTGAGCAAGAGTGGGGCAGTTTTTTCTGTGTATATGTGTGTGTGGATGAGAAATGTGGAATGCTTTGGTTCTCTTATTCTGCAGTGGTTAATTAACTGTCTGCTTGTTTTGGTAATTAATCAATTAGTGATTAATATTAATATTATTAGATTTTGCCATTAGCACTGAAACCTTCTGTGCTATATGTGAGGTAATATTGACCTCTTATGAAATACCATCAAACTATGTGCAGGTATGAATGTGTGTGTGTGTGCAGAATGGTTTGGGGTATTTCTTTGGAACCTTCAAACACACACACACTTACATTAACACATACATTTACATTAAATGTTATTACCAAGTTACCATTTCTTTACCGCATAGTTAACCCACAACAATTTAAAAGCTTTTTAAAAAAACATCAAATGGTAATTAATGTTGGTTATGTTAATGGAATATGTGTGCTTGAGAAAGATTGGATGACATTTTAATCCTATCAGATAAATGAATGGATTAATCTTATTAACTGAATCCACAACCAAAGTGCTCAAATGTCTAAGGATTAACAGTGTGTGTTTGATGACACAAAGTTAGACACATACAAGCGGTTCAAAATTACCTTTTTGTAACGTTTGCCAATGACCAGTAAAATGAGAAGATTTACCAGCCATAATTGTCTCTTACTGGCCATAAACCGTATTTTGCATTATCGTTATAAATAGAATTTTATCCTTATGGTGATGAGTTTACTTGGCTGCTTTCTCCCAGCATATTAATGACAAATATCGCAGATCCTACGAGATGAGCCAGACCTACAATTTGATGTAAATCAAAGCTAAATTGTGACTATTACTGGCCAACACACCAGTCACTTTTCACTGGTGATCTTTCTCAATCACTCTGTGTTGTTCTGTGTGCAGACACTTGTTCCGTTGTCCTGCAGCTGTGCTCGTTACTAGATGAAATTAAACATTGACCATACTAAACACTAAGTCTTAAGTATGCAGACTGCCGTGTGTGCTGAAGGTGTTGGTCTGGTGGGATCTTTGGTTTGTGATCTATCCGTGTCCCTCCTGCTTGTGTAATCAGATATGTTTTGTGTGAAACATTTAGCCGGCCTTGCGTCTCTGGTTTAGTCTGATTCAGTGTTTAATGTGTCGTGTAGGACCACAAGGTAAAGATGGAGAATGTATTCTCTCTGGTTTGTGATAGAGAGTTCATTACGAATGTCGCTTTGAATCTCATAAAAGATGTCAGATGTAGATGTTTCACTGTAGATGCTGAATCTGTGAATCTAAAAGAGCCGATCAGATATGAATGTTATTCATTGCTTATGGGATATTACCAAACACGTTTTGTTCTTGCTTTACACATACACACAACCAATTCGACCATGTCAAAAGTATTTCCTTCCCTCTTTTTGTCTCAGTCTTTCTGACTCGCTCATAATAATTGGGTTTTGACTTTTTGGCTTTACATGTGGAGAAATATCTTTGATTAGATCAAAAGTGAATCACAAAGAGCTGTGTGCTTTTAAATGCTCTTGCATTAAAAGTGTGTGTGTGTGACTTTTCCCTTGACCTGTTAAATACATCTTCTGTTCTGTCTTTCTAAGGGTGATTTCCCAGGTGGGCGTTACTGTGGAAACCATAAATGGCCCACCTATATGGTCCAATCACAGTTTTAACACCTGAGAAAGGTGTGTGTGTTAAACCCATCTATCATTCTTTACTGGTCTCTATGCCTTTCAATTACATTCTAATAGAGGGGATTTCTGACACTTCTGAGACACCTCACCCAAAGCTGTGTGTGTGTGTGTGTGTGTGTGAGAGAGAGAGAGAGAGAGAGAGAGAGACATGCTCAAAACTGACATGGGATTAAATGTAGTTTGATAAAGTATTTTCTTTCATGAGTATAATACCATACATGGATGCCACAGTGTGTGTGTGTGTGTGTGTGCGCGTGTGTGTGCACGCGTGTGTGTCATGCTCTGATGGTTCCATTAAGTTAGTGTGAAAATGAAAACCCAGAGGTTTATGGGTCGAAAGGCTCAAACTCCAGCAATGATTTGTCTCTCATCCCATCGCGCTCACTGCAGAATCAGTCAAAGCACTGATAATCTCTCTCCGTACCCATCACTGCAGCCGAATAACATTACAGCAGTGTGTGTGTGTGTGTGTGTGTGTGTGTGTGTGTGTGAGGGTCCATCATTAGTATTACACCAGAGGCCCTGACAGCTTCTTAACGGTGTGCTGTGACACACACTCACTGTTTATCCACTTTCCAAAATCTCTTCTGACAGCTCTTACTGGGAACAGATCTCCAGTCTTTACAGGGAGTAAGCACAGAGTGTGTGTGTGTTTACCTAACCGTATATTGGGGACAAATTTGTACCCAAATGTTAGCAAACCCTGACAAATCTTAGCAAAACCTTCTTTCGGGGACGTCCTAATTTGTAAAAATGCTGTGATATACTAGTAAAAATTAAGAGTTTTCTGTTAGGGTTTCTTTTTATTGTTTATAACTAGCTGTATATATAAAGTAAAGATAGATAAGTAAACGTGTGTGTGTGTGTGTGTGTGAGGGAAGCTGAACGAGGATAAAAAAAGTGTTAATTCTTTACTTTTCCGAGACGTGTATCTAAATAAATGTGATTGGCACTTCTTATGGGGAGGAGACAAAGATGGAGAGAGAGAAAGAATAGAGAGAAATAACAATAAAAAAAGGTTTAGAAGTCGTATTAATCAGTGTCATTTGAGTTATAAAACCCCTGTCAATCATCCATAATCCTACCTGGGGAGAGGGCCAGAGATCAACCCCGTGTGTGCTGTTGATGTTCCCTCTGGATCCACACTGCTGCTGATTTAGGTCAAAGGCCCTAATGGAGACATGGACTGATGTTACATCAGTCTCCTGAGAAGTGAGACTGTGAGAAGGTGTGTGTATTGAAAAGAGCTACAACAGAACTCTAGTTATGTGCATAGTTTTCATAATAGTTCACTAGTTTTAAGATTAGCTTTTAAGAAGTACTGAGTAAACATTAATTTGTAAACACTTGGGACATTAGTTTGAAAATTAACCAGTGCATCATACATTTTTTGTTCTAAAATTGCAAAGCATTTTTTTGTAGTGGGAGGGCTAATTGTGGGTTAGGGTAATTCTGTAGTAGTTATAATTAGCCAAGGGTCTTCCAAATAGCTTAATAAACAAACTAATTGTTAAAGGTTTTGCAGGTTTAAGGACATATATTCTGTTGGCTAGAAAATATCATTACCTCAAACAATAGAAAAACATGATGCTGTGTATGTGTGAATTGTGAAACCTCATTGGCCACTTCAAAGACAAGGAGGATTATGGGTAAAAAAGGTTTAACCTTTTGATGGTTCGACTCTGGGGGAGAGTTAAAGGGGGAGATAGAGAGAAAGAGAGTGAAACAGTGGAAAAATACAGCTAATATTCAGTTCCAAAAGCAAATGGAATGTATTCAGGCTTTAATCATAGGTTCAGATGGGAAGTTTGGTGGCAAAAACAAAACCATGAGGAGCAAAACTGTTAAACTAGGGTTGAGATGTGGAATGTGTAATTTTCACCTTTTGAAAGCTGTGTGTCTTAACCCTAAATTACCACGTGTAACTGTCAGTCGTGTGAGTTATGATGTCCTCGGTCCCATACGTTTCAGCCAATTGCATTGGTTCATTCCTTCTGGCCAATCAGGTACGAGTTTTATGGTCAGAGCCAGAGTGGGTGATACAGCGATGTCACCATGGTGATAATTAGCCTCTTAGTTCTGGAATCTGTTTTATGTCATGTTGGCGTGTCTGCTACGGTCGTGGTAATTAGCTACGAGTCTTATAACGCAAACAGCATTCACCCAGAATCCAACACGTTAAGATGGACTGATGTCCCTTTTTCCAGACGCATACACTGTCTTTGCAACACGCAGTTGTGGGTGGTCCATCAAAGCTAAAATGATTTAGCTTTCTGCTTCATGTAACTAGTTTTTTAAAAGGATAATAAATAATAATAATAATTTACTGTCATTTCAACTTCACACGCATATTGAAACGTTCATGTTGATCCTCTCCATTCATGGAAAGTGAATGGGGACCAGGGTAGTTAAGTTTATAAAAGAGTAACTAGGCACCATAAATGTATCATAAAAGTAGGCAGTAAACTGTACTGGGAGGGTGTTGAGTATGTGGTTTACTTCCTGTGTCCTCATAAATTACATTGATTAAAATAATATTAAATTGTGATTTTGTTAGGGGATAGAATATACATTTGTACAGTATAAAAACCATTATATCTATGGAGAACCTTTATAAATCACATATGCCAACATGTGTATATGTGCGTATGATAATCAGCTGTTCTTGACGCCAGCTGGTCAGTGTTGACGTAATGCTCGTTTGTTGAAGTCTTGGGATGTTGTGGCTTGTGACAACAATTTATAGCTCTCGATATTTCAGGGTGTGTGTGTGTGCGTATGTGTGTGTGTGTATCTTTGTGCTCTAGTCTTAATTTATTAAGTGAAACACCCTCATAATAAAACAATTTGTGAGTGAAACACCCTTCATTATATATCTGTCATTTTACAGGGTACTTTCTGATTAAACCACACTAAAAGCACCCTGATCTTACCACTGTATTGCCACTTTGCTGGCCCATTCAACAAACTCTGCACCAGCAACAATATATTAACAGTGTATTGTGTGTAAATACACACACACACACAGCTGTTGTCTTTGAGAACAGTATCAGAGTACCACTTGAACTCAAGGAGGTATAAAGTGTTTAATAGATTATGCATGAGTACACACATCAAATACCTAGCGTTACCATGGTAACCACAAAATCAGACCGGGGTTAGGGGTTAAGCACTATTATATGGAACTGAGTAAAAGAGAAAAAGAGGATACTTCTGTTGTTTCCCTTTTTCTGTTCAAATGTGTTAGCACAGTGCCTGACAACCCTGGATCTTTGCCAAATACCAAAACACACACACATACATATTGTCAATTACATACATAATGGCTATATTTTTACATTTTTAAAGTGATGCAAAGTGGTGCTTGCCTGCACAAAAGTCGCCAGCATGATACCAAGATGTTTTGGATGGTTGCCAGGGTGTTGCTATGTGGTTGCTAAGGTGTTCTGCATGTTTATTTAGTGCATTTGATACGAAGGGCACTTTTAGGTGGTTGCTAGGTTGTTCTGCATGGTTGCTTTCTGGCTGAAGTCAAAAGAGCTCTGTGATATTTTGGTTCCCAGAAATGGCTTAAATATAGGTTTATTTGAAAATGACCATTTATATAAGGCTGAGATTTTTTTTTGCCTATGTTTGTCACCTGACAGGCGAAAATAGTACGTCCATAGCAAAACAGTGCAGGACAAGTTACCAAAGTTTAATACTTAGGGGTTGGGAATTTGTTCGAATCCCTAATCTAAATATTAATAATAGTAAGTGATGTTTCCTCTCACAAGCACCAATAATACGGTTACACACCCAAGAGACACAGACTCACACATTTATTCTACAGAGGAGCTGAGAATCTCTCTGCCGGCTGGCACATTTTAATTCTGATGGAGTGTGTAAGTGAGTGAGTATGTCTGTGTGAGGGACCATTGTACTTGTGTGTATTATTCTAATGGACTGAGGGCTTGGGGCTGACCTGTGAGATTACTGCAGTTACGTGCACATGCTGAAACTTGCCTTTTCGCTCCCAATGGGGCTCAGAGCCGCCAAAATCACTCTTTGGTGTGTTGTGTGTGTATTTTTGCTTGTTGTGTGTATACACCAGCGTTATCTCAGACAGTGCAGTAGTTGATATAAAGGAAGAGAGTTTTAGGCAGTATGATGTTCTGTCACAACTTAAATGTGTGAGAGAGCTGCAAAGAGAGAGAGAGAGTTAAAGAGAGCAAGAGAAAGTGTGGGAAAGACCGTAGAGGGAAGAGTAACTCAAGTTAGTGTGCCAGCATGCCCTTGTAGGACCTGCAGAGACCAAAGATGAGAAGAAAAGTTAGCAAGGTGGGTTATTTCTTTTCAGAACAGCTAAATACTGAAAATGCTAAACACAGATTAATATTTCTGTGTTGGTCAGGATGTTTATCTGCCTGTCTCTCTTTCTAGGAATAAAAGCTCTTGGTTCTTACCCTGTTAAAGGATTAGTTCAGCCAAAAGTGAAAATTCATTGACTTACCCTCATGCCATTTCAAACCCATGTGACTTCCTCCTGTCGAACATAAGAAGCGAAATTCTTAGGTGTTGGTTGCTCTTTCTATGCAAGTATAGTGAATGGGGACTGGAGCGTTGAAGTTTCAGAAAGGACTCAAGGCGCCATAAAAATATTATAAGTGAGTTAGAAACAACTCATTCTTACAAAAAGCTATAGTATGGCCTTAGAAAATTTGGAACATAGTGGACAAGTTATGGTGCTCGTACTCCTATTTAAAGTTTCAGACCCCATTCGTTGTAATTGTGTGGAAAACTGACAAACAGTCTTCAGAATTGAACTTTATTGTTCCACAGAAGAAAGTAAATCATGCATGTTTGGAACAACATGAGGGTGAGTAAACGATGGCAGTTTTTATTTTTGTCATTTTTGACGCACTGTTTCTTTAAGTTTTATTTCCCCATCGCAGTGGCCTTTCCTCACACTTTTCTTTCTTTCGTTCATTCTTTTCTCTTTTTCTCCCTTACTGGAGGTTCTGACAGTTGGTCGCAGTCCAAAGGAACCGCTCAGTGGAACAATCGACTCCTTTCTCTCTCTCTCTCTCTCTCTCTCTTTCTCTTTCTGTCTCTCACTCACACCAAATGTCATGAACTTAAAGGCTTATGACAGTAATTTCACTCGCTCTTTCTCTCGCTCTTTCTCTCCATCTCACTCTTTTGACTTGTTTTGTCCGGTGTTGTCATTGTGGCATTGAGGTCTTATGGTTAATTATTGTTGGTGTTTGTTTTGGGCTTGAAGCATTTGGTTCCTGTGGAGAAGCTTCCTCTGTGTGTATGTGTCTGTGGTGTGTGTGCGTGTACAGGTTTGGTTACTTGTGAGGGACACATGTTTTGAAAATATAGTAAAATAAGTCAAAAAATGACATTTAAAGTGGTCCTCACTATTTCCTTCTGTTTTAAATCTAATTGTGTTTGTGGGAGGGTTTGGTATCTCAGTATGAAAACCAATGTGTCTGTGAGAGACCCTCAGTAATACAGCTTCTGTGGTGTGTGTGTGTGTGTGTGTTGTAGTTCGGCTGCAGCCTTTGCTGTAATGATGATGTACGATTTGATGCGCTGGCACAGCCTCTTTGCTTAAAGAGAGGTGAAGGGCAGCGATGCACTTCTGCTGTACTCTTGTATAAATCTCTCAGAATTGGGGGGGGTTGGGGTGCGGTTAGAACCTCGCCTCAGTCTACTGAATGTGTGTCTTACACACCCAAACACACACAGGTCTGCACTAGCTCATATTAACTGTGTGTTTATAGTAAATTAGCACCGCTAATCAGGGTGAAAGCGCTACAGATAGAGAGACTGTGTGTGTGTGTGTGTGTGTGTTTCATTATGGGGTTTCTGCTGTCTCACTGTGTGAATAGATCCATTATTCACAGTGAAAAAAACAACAAGACGGAGCAAAGAGCAGAAATAACAAAGCTCATTTATATTTGTATTAAGATGCTGCTGAATTTGTTACTTTAAAATAAAACTTTTTGTTGCTATTATCTTTTTTACATTTCGGGTTTCAGCTGGTGTCCACACAGTTGTTTATCTCTTTTTCAGAATCCTGTACAAGTGGAGTAAAAGTGTGTGTGTGTGTGTGTGTGTGTGTGTTTGTGTGCGTGTGTGCGCTTGTGTGTAAAATCTATATTCAGTGGAGTCAGTAGGTCTCCTTTTATCTTACTGCTGCTCGCTAACACTTATTAAAATTCATCACTGCAGCAAATGGGCATATAAAGTATTTCCGTATGCGTGTTTTACTGAGAGGCAATTAGCGATGTAATAGTCTTTAAATATGCTGTTTATCCTTATCATTTACTTTTCGCTCTGTTACACACAAACATACGCGGCAGCATCTGTGTGTTACTGCAGCACCTGATCTTCATAAAGAGAGTGAGGAAAAAAATGGGAAAACGCCTCTTGTTTTATATTGACTGAACTGAAAGGAGGGATAAAAGAAAAGCAGAAGATGAACACACAGATTGCCCACAAACCTCGCAACATTCTCGCCGTCTGCCCACAATATAACATAAAGCAGAAACATCAAAACCTCAAAGTGTGTAAATATGTTAAAGTACATTTGTTTGTCTGATTGTTCTGACTAAGATCAAATCAGCTGTTTGTATGAATGGAAGTCACAATGAAACGGTATCCCCTCTGCTCTTCTCGGCTTTCCACATGCTGTATATGAACTAGGGCAGTAGTATTAAACAAGCACACACACACACGCACGCACGCTCGGCAGTAATTAGAGGTTGTTGTTCTGAAATGAGAGCTGGATGATGTTCTGACCCAGTGGATCTTGGCTTTCAGTTTTGACATTCAGTAAACATGGATCAGAACCAGAAAGACCAGCTGATGCAAGAATGCTTGGATGTTTAAACATCCACTTCTGTGTGTATGTGTGTGTAATATGGGATCAGATTTCTTCCCCCTCGTTTTAGACACGACAGTAGCTTTGTACCATATGCCAGTGTTTTTGAAGTGTGTGTGTGTGTATGCGTGTGGCTGCATTTAAAAATTGTTTTGTCGTTGTTCTGATTTTTAGCCTCCAGCATAAAGAGGAAACTTCCACAGCATTCTGCGGACAACTAAGAGCTGTCACGGCAACAGCTGCCACGACAACCAGCATCCCAGTTAACCATCTGTGTGGCAGCTGTCTGGAGTTTGTTCTGGATTGAAAAGTTCTGGTGGTCCTCAGAAGATGATGATGATGATGATGATAGTAATGATGATGCTGGTGCTCGGGCTGGTCAGCATCGGTCCTTCATCCAGTGAAAGTTCTACAACCTTCTCACCACGTATAAAGCTGTCTTACAAAGGTGATGAATCTGCCTTAAATCTCCTAAACGTTGTTGTGTTGGTCCCAGAAGTATTTAGACACTTAATTATGTGAAATTATGTGTATTTCATGCATAAATAAAAAAAGCCAATGATACTAGATACTAGAACTTTTCTTACAACTAGCCTCACTTTCCTGACCCATTTTTATCTTTTCTAGATCTTCAAAAGTTTAACGGAATTAAGCGGTTTGATTTAGAACGGTCGTGTTCTTTCGGAGCTCTCCTATTGGATGAAGAGAGGGGACGACTTTTTGTTGGCGCTCGTAACTTCCTGATATCTCTCAGTCTCAACAACATCAGCAAACAGGAACAGAAGGTACAGCACATTCAATCGTTCTCTCCTTTCTCTTTATCTGTTCCTTCATACAAACTGCAGAAATGAAAAGAACAATCTTCCATGTTTCTAACCTTCTGATAAAGTTCAAAATAAATGCCTGGGGGAAGCTTGTTCATTTAATGCAATGCCATTATATTCACATGTGTTTCTGACTACCTTCAAGTTTGGTTTGAGTGATGGCATCACAAAACAATGTGACCCCAATTCACACATGCATTTTGTCCACATTAAAACAAAATGATGTCATTGTGCTGGAAGGAAAGTAGGGGAACTTTACCAATGCATGTAACCTTAATCAGCCTTCAAACTTATGCTGTCGTGGTTTATGGTGATCCAGACCAAAGTGCAGATGACAGAGTGATGGATTTCTTTAGAAAGGGAAAAGGAGGAATGATGGGTTCACTCACACAAGCAGAGGTTGTATCCAGATGTGTGTGTGTGTGTGTGTGTGTGTGTGTGTGTGTGTGTGTGCGTGTGTGTGTGTGTGTGTGTGTGTCGCCCCTGGTTATATTTTACCTGTGTCCCAGATGAGAATGTCCCTCAAGCTACCGAACGCGTCTAACCCTGCAAAGGTCGTGACCTTTACCCAAAACTCTTCCTCACCTCTGATCTCTCTGTTTTAGATTTACTGGCCAGCGCCTGTTGATTGGAGAGAGGAGTGCAACTGGGCAGGGAAAGACATCAATGTAAGTGCCTACAGTCTTCAGATCTTGTTACGGACACACCTGGTCTAGGGGTTTATCAGTACTACAGATTTATCAATACAATCTCTCCAGTGAGCAGATAAACACACACACACACACACTCCACACAATTAGCACTGCTATAACAAACAGCTCTCCAAATACCTCCTTCATTTACAGACATAAATCACTTGAGTGGGTTTGAATATAGCCCCTATATTGCAACAGTGTTTTCACTCTTTATTATGGTAACATAAATTCAGATTCTGTGGGAAGAGTTTAACATTACTGGCCTGTTTTCAGTGGGTTATTCTATGAATGGTGGTGCCTTCACAGTAGGAATACAGTGCCTTATAAAACAGTATAATAGTACCGTGATGGTATAATATACGTATACCATGGTACTTTGATATCATGGTACTATATCACTGTGATATCTGCAAGGTAAAACAACAACATGGTATTACTATGGTAATATGTCCAAAACACTGATTTTGTCATTGAATCTACAGCCTTTTTTGGTATGTGGTATTTTCTGCTTGCAGTGTGCCTGTAGTTTTGTTAAAATATGTTCATCAGCTCATGATTCTTGTATGTTTATCGTGTGTTTTGCCGTGTGTTTTATCTGGTGTGTCGAGCAGATGTCTGTGGGATTTGTTTTGGAAGTTTTGTTTCAACTGAATGTTCTCTTTATTAGTGAGGGTGTGTCTGAAGTTGTGTAACCACTAACACACACACACACACACACTGACCTGTGAATGACCTTCATTACATGTAGGTGTGTACAGGACAGCAGAATCTCCTCAGTGACTTGAGTCACTGAATCTTCTCTACGTCCACTCTGACCACTCACTCTCACTCTCTCTCTCTCTCTCTCTCTCTCTCTCGCTCTCTCTCTCTCTCTCTGTTGATCAGTCTTAACACCTGATTTCTAATGCAACATTGCATGTTCATCTAATCTCGTCAATCACAACAGAAGTGTACAAACACCTGCTTACCTCATGAATTGACGTGATACTTCATCTGGCATCCCTCCATCACCTCAGCTTCACCTGTATTCGATTCTCTTGTGTTTTAAAGATTATATAACCCTCATTGTCCAGGGACTCAAATTTGGAGCTCAAGCAGAACCTCGTGCGAGAGTGATCATCATGATCAGCAGGCCTGATATGTTCACCTTGACCAAGATTACATTAAAAAAAACTTCTGAACTTTTTGTGAACAGTCAGACTTGTAACCAGAAGGTTGTTGAT
>JAZGTJ010011891.1:0-16422 GCA_036877575.1 Botia almorhae
AGTTACTGCTGTTCTATCACCAACCGATAGCAAAATTATTTTTTATGTTTGTTATTATATTTAATATAATTTAATATAATTAGATGTATCATTAATGATTGTGCTATTTCTTGCCAATAGTAATATAGTTCATTAACCTAACCAGCTAATAGATTTACTTTCTCAAAACGCTCACAAACGTTCTCAAAGTTCCCTCAAAGTTCTTGCAGTAACGTTATTGGAACCTTTTTAACATTATATATACTTTTATATTTTTGCTAAGCAATGCAATGTAGCATTTTTACAATTTGTACGGTAATGTTGCACATAAATATGGTGACATCACAGAGTTACTAACTGATGTGCGGTCACAGTTTGTTTATATTCACGAGAGAACAATGTTTCATTTATGCCTGACGATCAGTTTTAGGTCACTGTGTTCGCTCATCGCTGACTAGCAACAGAAAAAACACAAACTCCAGGAGAAAAGACAAAATGCCTCTTCCTTTATTATTTTGCAGTGACATGAGTTCACATAAAGTTAGATAATAACAGATTTGTGTGGGTGAGAATGTGACTGTGGCCATTTTGTCAGACTTTACTAGCTTTCAGAATTTTACTAAAGCGCGCTGCCACCCGTCTCCATGACGACTTTGAGGAAAATACTTCTTCAGTCGCTGGCCTTGCTGTTACAGCAAACACAATGGCCTATTAAATCTCAGATGGAACAGTGTGTGTGTGTGTGTGTGTGTGTGTGTGCTGTATGTACACTGATATATATTCAGGAAAGTTAGGAGGGGGCGTGTATATTTTCGTAAGCACCTTGTAAATAAACCTTACGACTTCCTCATGTCGTGCAGATTTTGCTTAACATCATGCAGACAGCTTGCGCATGACCTTAGCAGTCATCATTCATCCTTATACTTAGTGAATGTCAACATGTGGTATTCCTAGCGTGACGGTCTGCATGAACCGGACGATGCAGCTGACTTGAGTGTTCTGATGTGAAGTGAAATAGAAAAATGAAGGGGCGTGGCTTGATTTTCCCACAGCAGGCGTTTTTAAAGCTGCAGCAGACTGACTGTTGAAGGGGAGTGGTTAATGTCGCTGACTCCGCCCACTCCATCAGACTGACATCATGGGAGAAGGTCTGCTGTTCCAGTGAGGAACTACATTTAAGATTTTGATTAGAAGGGGACATGAAATAAAGAAGTAATGATGTTCACAGATAAATCCTTTATTATAAACACTGCAGTACTCCATAAAAAAACAAGAATAGTATTTTTTTATGGTCACTTTAATATCACAAGAATTTTCCGGTCTGTTCCGGTCGGCTCACAGGTCACTTTTAAAAGATCTTTAGTTTTAACCCCAATAACATTCTTTACAGTGAGAACGCAAGAAGCAGCAATAGACCAGATTCATTATTTCTAACTGTCAGCCTGGCAGAAAGCATTCTGAATTATCCATCAATGAGAGTGTTCGGTTCAGCGCTGTGAAGTCGCGCTTGTGTCAGTAGCTCGCGCTGTTATATAGGCAGGTGGGGCGTGGATATTTTCGTAAGTGCTTCGTCAGAACAAAGTTTGTGTGATTAGGCAGCAGTTAAAACATAATTAAAAGCGCTTAAAGAGAGGCTGAGCTTTCCCTGGGGGAGGCTGAGAGGACCTCAGGGACAACAGCGAGATGGTGATTAAATGAAGTCTGCGGGTTATCCAATCCGCCGGGTGAACAAAGCGATCCGCCTTTCTTTCTCTTCTCTCTCTCGCTCTCTGCTTCGCTCTGACAGCAAAATTTATGTAATGACTGTGTTTTTACCCACTTCAGTTTCCCTCGATGCTCCCCGAAAGACTGACATGGGTGTGCGAGATTGTTTCTGTCATATATCAGCATGAGAGAGAGAGAGAGAGAGAGAGACCGTCTGCCATTTTCTCTTCATTCCATTAACAAATTACCTCCCCGCGCTGCGATTAGATGTACATCCCCAAAATTAATTTGCCTCTTAGTAAAAAAAACACTAAGTAGACTCTATTGTGTGACTCATGGAGTGTGTTTGTGTGTGTGTGTGTGTGTGTTTCCAGGGACTCTGAAGATGAAAAATAACAGTGACTCGTGCGGAGGTCTGGAGTCTGATGAATGTACACTGTGTCTGAGTCTTTACCAATAATGTGTGCAGCTTATGTGAATGATGTTTTGTGACAGAGCCATAAAAATGACACGCATTTCACACCTAATTAGTCCCCGTTCTGATAAATATGTATAAAATACAGAGGCATCGTTCATTTGTGTCATGAGTACATATCGAACTGAATGAATACCCAGGTTTGTGCACTAACTAAATGCTGAGGACAAATTCTGGGTATGGGTCTTCAAAATGCTTCATTTCTGTTAGACCCATCTGTTGTTTTTGTATTCAAGCATTATGATTATTCTTTCTGGATTATGAAGCAGTACCTTCCACAAGAAAAGAACACTTTTACTTGGATGTGAAAAACCACGGTGACCAGTGTACACAGTAGCTGGTAAACATGCTTATCAGCCGTTATTAGTAATGGCAGTTTTGACCAATCAGCATCCAGGAAAAGATGTTGTTTTGTGTGTGTGTGTGTGTGTGTGTGAAGCAGAAAGTCCCACATCTGGAGGTCCACTACAGCAGGTCTGTAGCATGAAGTCTACAGGTAAATGGACATGTACACACTCAGCCTATTACATTATTTGTGTTACACTAATTCCTTCATCTGTGAATCTGGTTTATTGGATTATGCATTGAGGTCTGTTGCGTAGAAACATGGATCGTGGATCTAATGAGGATATATTTTAAAGGGTTGGAACTAGTTAAGCTGGTTGTTCTTCAGAGATCGTCTCCATGCAGTGTGTCTGGTACAAAGGTACATTTTTATAACCTCGTTTAGCAGGATTAAATGGTTCCTGGAGATCCCATAAAATAAGCCCTTAATTACTTCCATTTTGCATAAATTAGATGCATTCCAGAGTGTTTTCTAAACAAACTAAATAGTTCGGAATGGCTAAACACAATCTAATAAGTAGTTTGTTGTTACGTGCTGTACCATTTTATAAAGTACAGTTTAAGACGTTATACGGTCTGGCACGTTCAGTTGGGTTCTTCTCTTTCTCTGTATATTTCCTCAAACTTTCCTGCATGCTTGGAAAACGAGGGATACAAAACCTGCTTGTTTTGAGCGCATGCAGATTTTGGGTAGAAATGACATGCAAATCTCATTATGCAGTGGACTGTAGAAACACGCTCTGCGCCATTCATTTCCTGTTGTTGTATTCCACGCGCGTGCGTCTGTGCTCTATAGATTTTTGATTGCTGTCAGGGTCTATTAACTCACGTGTAATTGTACCTTAAGGCCTCACAGAAATACCTTTTAAATTAATGACTCGGTTCTTTCCCAGAGCGGTCTGGCTTTTAGTCAACGGGCGTGGAGACTGCAGGCCCGGACTGCATTACTTTAGACCAGCATCTCAGTGGTGTGTGTTATTTTTCATGTGCGTGTAATTATATAACGCTGATTCTCTTAGTTACTTATTTGAACGTGTTATAAAAAGTGTAGCGTGGAATTTTATTTGCATGCAGGATTGCATCAGTGCAGTCAAAAGCAATATGCAGTGAAAATATATTATTATATATATTAATATAGTATATAATTCTGTAATGTTTTCTGTAAATGTTTCACTAACAACTTTTTAAAAAAATATATTAACATAACATAATAAAAATATTCTGCTAGCGTTACTACAAGAACATTTTGGACAACTTTGAAAGAACGTTAGCCAATGTTCTGAGAACGCTGTTAGCCGGGTGAACATGTGAAGCATGGAGCATGTTGGCTACATAAATTTGTGACCAATGGACAATTGTGTAGAAATCTGTGGAGCTTCCTGAGGAGCCCTGTTTGCATTCACAGTTCCTCACAGATAGCGTGCGAGTCTGATACAATTCACTGCAATAATATTCATATATGATAATGAGATGAATCCAAAAAAATGTTTATTTCATGAGAGGGTAAAATAGAGAACTATAACAACAAGACAAACACACACACACACACACAGTGCTCACACCGGATATAGTGAGTGGAAGTGACTTAAGAGAGCTGTGTTCGTTTTCCACAGAGATTCCACACAGATCTTTTGAGCTCAGATGATGTGCTGTTGATATCTTGTGATGTAGTGCAGTAATATTCCCACAATTTATATGTAACTTAAGAATTTAAATACATTTAGGTTCATCGTACCTCCAATGATAAACAGTTGTAAGGAGCCTGTGTTTGGAAACCCAAGTTGAACTTAGTGGCTCTGTGGCGTTTTACAGTATGTACAGTTTGATTCTCAGAGAGAATATCTTTAGTTCCTGACGTGTCACGAATGCCGATTTAAGTCTTTTCACATCACCAGTGATATTTACCACAGAAATTACACCATCTAAAGCTTTTAGAGGAGATGCCAAGAAATAAAAGTGTGATGTACAATAAAACAAGTTTTGTGACGCAGTGAGTGTGTTTGCAGTTGTCGACTTCAGAAGTCTTTACGGTACGCTGAGAAATCTAATTGCACGACTAACTAGGACAAAATGCTTGTAAAGTGCTTTTGAAAAACTGATGCTTGGAACTGAACTACGGTGAGGTTTGAGATATAAGATAACACACAGGCTTGTACTGTAATATGAAAGTGGAATATACTGCCTTGCGTAAGTCTGATTACATACGAGATGTAATACGCCCGCTTGGAGAGATTTTTTTATTCAAACTAATAGTTTAATCACTTTTCCTGTGCTCATATTTGTGTTGTAAATGTAAGACTGGGGACTGTCTGGTCTTTTGTGGTCATGTGTGGTTTGTTGACGTGTGTGATGGTCAGTTGATGTTCTGTAGGCAAAATTATGCATATTTAAATGTTCTGTAAATATAAAACCGTGTGTTTTAGAACCCCAGATGTCCACTGACCCTGGAACCGGCCGTGGTAACAGAAAACAGATTCTGAACGTAATGAGCAAATGAAGGTATAAACATTATTTCATCAGGGAAATGATGACGGAAGGAGATAAAACAGACCGAACGCTTGTTTGAATAATGTGTTCGTGCTGGAGTTTAAGTTTGTAGATATTCAGATGTTTGTTTCTGTGAAAAGACGGATCAAGGTGAGCAGCTCTGTCAAAAGCGGTGGGCAGCTAAAGCTTTATGGCGCTTATTTCCCATAATGCCTTGTGTTATGTGTCTTACCTCAAGGACAACAACCCTTTCATGACTCTCATAACTGTATCAGTGATGCATTCCAACCTCTTTGATCTGAAGTGCTTGTTGTGTCTCTATACCTCCTTATAGTCATTTACAATAAGATACAATTCATATCCCAGCTAACATAGAACGATCTCAGAACGATTGGCTAATGTTTGTTTAAAGTTCTCTCAAAGTTGAATTCTCTGAAAAATATTTGCCGTATCATTATTATATCAAAATTATATCAAAAATGTTATTCTGAAATTTTAAAAAATATTACAGAATTTTAAAAAATGTTAGAGTAATGTTCCTTGAACTTTCAAAATATTTTTTTGCATAATGGGAAAACCTTAGGAAAACGTTCTTACAACCTAAAATTGTTAGCTTGGGATGACAGTAATAATGTTAGTAGTTAGTTAAATGCAGTTAACAAGCTTGTGACTCATTTAACTAGTTTATTCACACTAGACCAGTTCATGGTTAAGGGTTAGTGATTTGAATAAACTATGTATTAAACTGGTGATAGAACTGGTTAAAAACATTCCCACAGGTTTGCATTACAGCACGTACCTGAGCTATATTTAGAAACCAGGATACCACAGAGTCTTGTGGGTGGGTTCTGTTGACTTCAAGCAGCAGGTAACCACCCAGAAAGCCTTAGCTTAGCAACCACCTAGAACGCCCTAGCAACACACAGTGACTTTCATGTTTCTGTGATGTGGAGCACAAGCACATCTTGAGAAAACCTGCATCACTGTAAACTCTTAATAACATGAAGTTAATGTGTCCTGAGACCAACACAAATGAAGCCTTCAGAGAAACATCTGGGCTGAGTTCCAGCTGGCAACACTCAAAAGAAACCCAGTTACCCATCCTTACAGTATGTGAGGATTAGTGTGTCCCACATCTTAGTGTGTTTGGGGTGTCTGGATGCTAGACTGTACTATTTCCAGTGGATCTGGGTTTAAAGTATGCATACTTTTTGAGTTCATTTGGCAGTATTTCCCATAATCCCGTGCCAGACAGAAGAGGAGTGATTTGTGACTGTTTTGATCTTTTCCAGTCATGGCAGGTTCAGCTTTGCTGTTGTAAACATGAGTAAATAATGATCGTCACGGTCATTTAGATAAATGTTAAACGTGAAGGAAAAGTTTCCTCAACGTTTCTATTAAATAACCAACACGTTAAAATGTTATTTTGAACGTTCGATGATACCTAAAAAATAATATTTAATATTATTGCTTCGTATTTATATTACTATGAATATTATTGCTAGGTTTTTAAAACTTACTTAAACTTTATAATTCTGTAGCATTTTTAAAATGTTTCGCTAACAATTTAAGAATATCATTTTATGCTAACATTTTTCGAATGTTTTCCAGTAATATGTGAGGTTTCAGAATATCCAGACTGGACAAAGGGATTACGGTACATGGAGGAACATGTTTATGATGTGTGAGTGTGTCTCAGTACTGTCTTACATACTCAAACATTTCCCATCATACCTTCAGTGTGTGGACGACACTGAGGAGTCAGCTCTGATTTCATGCGGGTGATTTACGTGTCACACATTAATAATCACAGTGTGATGTTTTACATAAAATGAGTCAGTTTGGGGTCCAGCTGATGTAATATCTGACACACACAGCTCCTGTAAAAGCTGGACTATTGATTTTCTATGGCAACCATCCTCTGTTTATTTCCACTCTGTTTCTGATGATGATGGCCAGCCGACCGTGTCTACATTTCAACAGGTTTCAAAGGGCCACATGAGACACTGTTGAATAAACCAAATATTTGGCAGACTTTTATTTACCGCGGTCGGACAGAAATACAGCCATCCGTGTCTGATTTGGGGAAACCTCAAGGTGGAAGTTACGCTTCCTGACTGCACAGCACACTTTTATGAGGGCTGGTGAAACAGAGTTACAGCCGAATATTTCCCAGTCCAGTTTCTTTCAGACCGGCTTGCGTCGACCAGTCGTGGTTGTGAATGACATTTTAGGCCATGCTGCCTCTTAAAGACATTTTTCTGGAGTGCAGAAATGTATTAAAGATGTCGAGAGGGCAGAGGGACCTTTTAATGTACTGCTTTTATTGATCAGTGGACAAAACAGCTGTTAATTACACCAGCGCAGAGGATGAACTGGTGTCATCCCAGCTAACAATTTTAGGTTATAAGAACATTTCCGTAACATTTCATTGTGTAACAAAAACATTAAAAATGTCATTGTAAAAGTTCAAAGAGTATTTAAAACAGCCTTTTTTTAGACGTTGTACTAACGTTATTGCTTGGTTAAATGAACATTAGTCAAACACTTTCTTAATTCTGTAACATTTTTCAAACATTCTGCTAATGTAGAATAAACAACTGATGAATAATATGATAGCCTTTAAAAATGTCTATTAACATAATTGCAAGAATGTTTTTGAGAGAACACTTAGACAATGTTAGCCAATGTTCTGAGAATGTTCCCTGTTAGCTTCCTGTCCTGTTAGCGGAGATAAAACAGGGCCATCATGTGTCAGTCTGAAACTAATGAAAAATGGAGAGGATTTGATTGAGTTCTGTGCACATGGAGGTTTAGCTGTGCTGTGACTGACTCGACTGTGACCGACTCCAGCAGGATTGGGCAAAATTCCGAATTTGGGAAGCGGCTCAGAATTCCAAGAATTAGCCACAGGATGTCACGGATGGTGAATGAGAAATTGTGTTGAATTGACAGGAAGAAGATACTGCTGGATTCAGGGAAGCAGAAGTCTGATTATTGTGCTGTACTAATGGTTAAATGTGGTTAAAAGTGGTTAAAGTAGTTGTTTTTTTATTATTTGCTAATGTAATTATTTGCTAATGTTTTATTATTTGCTAATGTTGATGTAATTTGTTAACCGTTTCCCCGGCTGTCTTTTATCCTATCAGATATGCAGCTCATTTTTGAGTTGAGAATTGCTGAATTAGAGGATTGTGGGTAATGTGTTTTTTTTTCATCTATTTAATGCTAATCCATAGAGATAGCATTGGTTGTTTTCATTATATTTATTCTCTTTGTGGTGTATATCAAATTAAAAGAAAGAGGTTGACACATTTTTGTGTCACACAGGCTGACACAAACATGTTGCTTCCTTTCCTGTTTTTTTTTCACCGATTTTCTGACTTGTTGGTTTTATAACACGTTTAAATGAAGACGATGATCGTTCATAACGAGGTGCAGGCCTGCCGGAACATATTGACCCCAGCAGGGGGGTTCTCCTCACATCTGGAGTTAGCGCTGCTCTGGTTTGTGCGGTGTGGTGTTTGTCTTTAATTTGTGCCTGTCGTTCATCTGTCTTTGGGCTTCGTGGCAGACTCGGTAGGGGATGAATCTCTTTCTCACACACACACAAACAGACAAACATTTCCTTTTATTTACTCGTGGCGCTCCACGCTTGTGGACCGTCAGCGTGAATCGCGACTGAGAGCCGATAACAGTGATTAAATGTAATCAGAACGACACTCAGGCTGTGTGGGTTTCCTTCGGACATCTGTAAAACACGCAGGAATCTGATGCAGATGCCAAGATAATTTAAAGGTTGAATTGTTGCCTGTGTTAATCTTATGTGACATGAGATAAGCTAATATTTGTTGTGTCATTTGCAATACCGCTACAATTTATATGCGCTCGAACTCACTCTCCTTAAAAGCAACTGTTGAAGCAGTTGTGCAACAGAACGGACCCTAATAAGTGTTAAAGGAACAATTCACCCCAAAATTTTAATGTTCTCATAATTTACTCACACTCATACCACTCTTAGGTGTATATGACTTCTTCAGGCTGAAAACAGTCGGAGTAATCTCATTGGTTCTTGTGTGTCTGGTAGATGCATGTGCTCCTAAGAACCTTAAAATCTCAGGCACCATTCACTGCCATTATAAAGCTGGGAATACTCAGGAAATTATGTAATACAATTTAGATTGTGTTCGGCTGAAAAAGTCATACACACGCCTTTGAGTCATTTATGTGCAAATTTTCATTTTTGGGTGAACTATTCATTTCCGTTTCATGGCATGGAAGGGTGTGTTTTTACACAGTTTTCCGGTATGTCATACATCACTGTGCTGAGATTTATTTTCACAATGAAGAGGAAATTTGTGCCAGAAGTTTTTCCACTGAAGATGTGTGAGGGATGCCTGAGGGCTGCTCTCTGCTCCAAAGAGAAACACAGACTTGATAAAGATCTAATGGGAGACACAGTCAGACACAGTCACCTGTTCTGTGTTAATACTATAAAAATTGGTTCTGTGTGATTTGATAATATTATGGTCACAGTGGAAGGATGCGTCCATCGAAATTCATGTTGAAGTGATCTGAGAGGAAAGACTCATTCAAAACACATATTTTATAGTTATATCTGTGCAGTCTCACAAGAACAAAACGTCCAGCAACGTTTTCTTGCTAACCACCAAACACCTCCCGGCTGCTGTTTTTTACCTCATTTGGAGAAAGTTATCTTGTTGAAATTCTTGAAATTCTATTTTTTAAGATTTTGTTTATTTTGGTATGAATAAGTAGTCGATTAATGTTTCTGTCATTGTTCATGCCTGTGAACTTTTGTCAGACAGTGACATGAATGAAAATACTGCAGTAACGAATAAGTCTAAACAGATACGTTCAGTCCGTGTAATAGATTTTGACTTGTTCCTAAAAATATGTGAAGGACAAAACGCTTACATTTACATTCATGCATTTGATCGACACTTTTATCCCGAGTGATTTACAGTAAATTTAGTTATACACTACATAATTATATGTGTTCCCTGAGAATTTAACCCACGACCTTTGCGCTGCTAACGCAATGCTCTACCAATTGAGCTACGGAAACACAAAGAAGGATTGAAATTTTGATTAAAACTGTAATACCGTGTTTTGAAAGGACTCTTCTGGCTCTAATACAACTTGGCATTATTTGAACTACATGTTATTGGGTAACTAATAGTCAAATAGTTATTCCGACACTGTTGTGTTAAAACAGAAAGTCATGGGTTCAATTTTCAGTGAACACATGAGCTTAAAATATAATGTGTATATTAAACAGCTGCTTTGAAACAAAGAGTTAAATGTGTGGAAGTCGTGGTTGACTCTAAACAGGCACCGAGGAGCTTTGTTTGCGCACAATCCTCTTAATTCCCTGTAGAAACCCAGTTCATGCTGCCTCATCAGACACCTGACTCGTTTGTGGAATAACAAAATAACACAGTAATACTGTGAAAGCAGCATTTGCCTAATGTTTGTGTCAGTTACAGGATTTCACCCTGGAATGTGTTTCAGTGCAGTAATGATAATCATCTGTCAAGCTTTCATCCTAAAGGTTAGATTTGGAACTAACATGAGATTTAGTGGCTGAAATGATGCCACTTCTCCACGCGGTGTTAATATCTCATTTGAGAAAGACTCTCGTTAGATGTTTACTCTCACTGTTCCAGAGGAATCAAACAGCATTAGAACAGACAGTCCCAGTGCTGTGAGCAATTACAGCCCTATAACACACACACACACACTCACAAACCTGTAGTTCCTGTTGTCTTTTGCCAAGTGCTGTTTTGTGCATTCCTGTCACATCTCTCACAATCTGCCGGACTCGCCTTCTGCAGCAGAAATATGACTAAACCGTGTCTCTTTGAAAAGCACCAGGGATGCAATATGATGTTTTAGTCTTGAGAAATATTCTAGGAGTGAACTGGGTGCTATTTTCTATGAAATTCACTAGTGCTGATCATTTCAATGACTATGGAAAAAAATAGGGTCAGATTTTTTTTTGTCTAGTAAAATGAAATCCGGTAAAACAAAAGTTTAACCGTGTGAAATGTGAATGAGGTCATTTGCTTGTCCTCCTGCCTTACCGTAGAAAGAGGCAGATATTGGAACGTTCTCAGACTGTTGGCTGATGTTCTCTAAATGTTCTACTAGAGTTATCAAAAAGCGTTTTCACAGTTAAACCATCTCAATGGCCAAGCAAGGGGGGGAGAGGTTTTTAAAATATAAATTTATGCCTTTAATCCACAGAAAAAAAACCAACACACAGCAACAGCTTAAAAGTAGCCTAATTCTGCAGGAAAACCGAGGAGCTGGCAACACTGATTTGGACCAAGAACAGAAGAGGAGGGGTTTAAAGTTTGGTTACTTTTATTTAAAGGCATTTTTAGTTTTATTTGGCTGCAGATTTAGAAGCAGACGGCAGAAGCTCTAATGAGAGCAGCCGTCGGTACACACTGCTCCCATTGCTCTGTGATAAATGGCCAGTGTTTCTGTTCTGTGTATGTGAATGCATGTAAAGCAATATCCTACTGCTTCTCTCTCATTCCCTCCCAGTGGGGATGCTGCTGCAGGTTTAGACACATCATTACAAACAATGATTTGTTTTATTTTGCAGCGTGTGATCTAGGGCTGCGTCGCATCTGGGGCCGCATGTACCTGCACCGGCAGACAGAACCTACAGAATCCGCTAAACAAACGCAACGAAAGACCTGAGAAGTTCTTTTTAGAAATCACATGACACCAGTATCCCAGCTAACAGGGAATGTTCTCAGAATGTTGGCGGATGTTCTCTAAACTTTCTCAGTTCTCAGAGAACTTTTACAGAACATGTTCTAAGAATCTTCCCTGTTCTCTAAACCTGCGAATTAACTACAAACTAGCCACCAGGTTCCAAAGCACATGAATTAGTTAGTTGATTTTCCAGTGTGGGTTGTAGTTTTGTTTGTTCATTTAGAGACTCGTGCTGTGCTGCTGCTGATGTATTTAAAGCTCAATACAGTTTTCCAGTAAATCAGCGCTTGCTATGTTCTTAACGCAGAAGTGAAATATGAAAACAGACTTTCAGTTTGTTTAACTAACCAGGATTCATATTTGGGGGAAATTAAATGGTTAGCATTCATAAAGCGATGGCAAATAATATAACTAGAGCGGATTAGCATAACGTTAAATGTATAGACATGTCTGCTTGTATTATGTCAGCATCATCCACTGCTTAGGAAGCGTTTCTGAAGGTTCGTGAATGGAAGAAGGTGAGCGTAGCCGCTGCTAATCTGTAGCTTTTAGCTTCTTCCACGTAGTCTTTGGTGTTTGTCTAATTGTCTGTGCTTGGCAATCTAACACACTCGTTAATGTGATCTGATGCTAGCTGTAATACAGTGCCGAGCGGCCGTTTGTGCGTGAAGAGACCGGTGATCTCAAATTAAATTAGGGCCCTCATGAAACCTTCGAGCGTGCTCATTGGCTGCATGGCTATTGTTGTAATGTGTGTGACCTTGGCCCAATAAAGATTAATGTAAGGTGACAGGGTTCGATGAGAGAGGCTTGTTCGCATGCAGCACACAAGATGTGTACACAAACACACACACACACACACACACACACACAGATCAGTGAGTAATGTATGAGACAGTATGTATGTATGAGTGCGTCATTACCGTTCAGAACAAACTGTGTCGCCTCATGTGGACTGTACAGACCTTGAAGACACACCCAGCTGTTTTTCAGCTATTTACTTACAAATACTGTAAACCTTCGAAAAACAGATTTACACACAGGAGTGTAAGAAGTGATAGAGCAATATATCGTCAGCCATCGTGAATGTTCGTCAGTGTTAATTGATTTTAAAATCAGATCATTTGCAGTTCAATCAAGGATTGATTTATATTCAAAAACCTCTTTTGTGTAAAAATTCCCTGTAGATTTCTCAGTCTCTCTCTCTCTCTCTCTCTCTCTCTCTTTCTCTCTCTCTCTCTCTTCCATTATATTTCAAAGCCGCTCTATCCCTCCATCTTCTTGCTGACATCACTAACTGGCCAATAAAAGGGGCTAATAAAGCAGAAGATCAGGAGAATTTGCCCTGTAATTAAATGAATGGAGGCGAGGGAGAGGCTGTCACATGATCTGTAATGAGCGCCACTCCAGCCATCTCAAGCACGCGCTCCATTACTTTACGCATGTGATGAATGCGTCCAGGAGGAGCGAGAGACCACAAACTGCTTCTGTTCTGTTCTGTTCTGTGTGTTTATTTTTAAACATTCTGTAAAAAAACAGTAATTGTTTACGAACGGCGTCGTGTCACCTCAGGCCAATTAAAATTCATGCATTTTAATTTACAATAACAGAATTATGCCTTCAGAAAGCCAACAAAGTTTTTACAGTTGACTTTAACTGTTGTTTACATGTTTACTGTCCAGTTTGTACATCCAGTTTTTTAGACGTTGTGTAAAAGTTATGGCTTGGTTTTAAGAACGTTATTCAAACATTAATTTTATAATGTTTTTAAAATGCTACACTAACACCTTAGCAATAAAGTTACCAGATTGTTTTCTGTCTACAGTAACATACAGTATAAGTCTTTCATTATTGTCTGTTTTGTACGTGTGTTCAGTATGACGGACATAAATCCATGTCATGTTTTGTAGAGCTTTGTTTCTACATTACAGTTGGAGGTGTGCATGGGACGAGACGCGATGTGGCTCTTCGTATAAAAGAGAGTATTTTTAGAAGATTCTAGTCAGAATGTAATTGCAGAGAGCTGTTGAGTAATGTCACTGCATTCAAATGACATCAGATGACTGTGTTCTGCACAACTGTGCCTTGTTCTTGAGGAGAGAACCTTTTCAGATTGTTCTCCAAGGTAAAGCTATTGTGCGCAATCATTATTATCTGAAATCGGCTTTTTCTTCTTCAATTAAGTTTATGCCCCACTAACAAGCTAAGATTAAAAGAACCTTATGAATGTTCTAGAAAAGTTCAGAGTGTCCAGTTATGTTTTTAGACGCTATATTAACAATATCGCTGGGTTAACAGAACAGTATTCAAACATTTTATATGTTCTGTAATTTTTCACAAACAACTCACGAATAATGTTTTTGATACATATATGTAATATTAACAAAACGTTCTACTAACCTTACTACACAAAGTTTTTTGATATTTAGAGAATGCTAGTCAACATTCTGAGAATGTTGCCCGTGAGCAGTGGTATCAGACTGGCAGAATTGAAATCTTCTGCTCTGGATGTGCTTTCGAGAGCGCGGAGGGTGGCCTGATGACGCCCGCGTGGTTTTAAAGCTGTTTATGACAGTAATAATAGTTCTGCACAGGTCTAATGACAGTGGTCAGTGTAATAGGTGCTACTGTGTGCTCCGATTACTCTGTCATTGTAGCAGCGGGCCGCGCGACGCTCTCCTCAGGGCTGTGCTTTGGAGAGTGTTGAAGAGTGTCAATTTGTGTGGGAGGAGCATGCGGAGATCGACTGTTGCGGCAGAAGACGCGTGCGCCTCTCAGTGCCTGAGATTTTTGCAGAACATTTCATAATTATCACTTTGTAAACATACTTTATAATAAGAGACTTTATATTTAAAAATAACATGGGCTGAGTTATATTTAGCAAATATTCTCCAATATGTTTCGTTATTCTCAAAGTTTAGGCTGGCTATAAAAAATCAACTGTTGTCTGAAATGTGGCAGTGATTAAATTTTGTTGCCATGACGATGCGAAGAGACTTTAAACCAGCATAACCAAATATTCCAGCAAAAAACTCACCTACCTCTCCTTTAGTATGAACTGTTGATCTTGTTATTTTCTACGTATCCTAATACATTTTAAACATTACCGTTACTGGACTAACATTAGTGTAGATGGACGGGCCGGTTTGGGTATTCTGCGTGTGTCTGCGGATGTGATGGATGCAGGAAAACATGCGTTGCTGCATGTCTGCAGGGAATGGAACCTGCGAACTGTAATCTACACAGCAGGCACTGTGGGCTTAACAGAGCTTTACTTTCCATCCTGTAGTTTAATTCAGCTGCTATATTCCAGCGCCCCACACACACAACACTATTATTCACATGACCAAATATTGTCACCAGCAGTCAGACAGGAAGTGCTGCTGTTTCCTGAGATAAAGATAGAAAGAAAACTTCGTTAACTTCATTAACAAATTCTTGAAAACGTGGGAGGCCGTGATGAGGGTGGCCCAGCTAACAGGGAATGTTTAAGAACAACGTCTCTATGTTGTCAAAAACGTTCTAACAACAACATTAGTAGAACTTTTCTTTAACATTAAATATCACATAGCAACAACGTGATTCTGGAGTAGTCGGTGAAACGTTTTAAAAAGTTACAGAATTAAAAAAAGGTGTAATAACGTTCTGACCAAGCAATAATGTTAATACAACGTCTAAAACAACGTCTATGTTTTGAATGTTCCTAAAATCTTCAAAATTATGTTTTTGTTACTTAATGGAAACATTAGGGAAACATTCTTTCAACTTAGCCAAAAGTGTTAGCTGGGTGGGGGTAATCTGGGACGGTTGCTGTGCAGTGCTATGCGGTTGCTATGGTCTTCTGAGTAGAGCATTGTGTTAGCTGTCTAAAAGGTTGTGGGTTCGATTCCAAGGGAACACACACAAACTGATCAGATGTATTGCTTGAATGCGCTGTCAGACACTTTGGAAAAGACATTTGGAGCTGAAAAACAAGAATGCTTGAAGGAGTCTTTAGCATTTTGTGTGTGTTTCCAGGTAAAACAGAAGTGAAAACCTCATTGTGATTTCGGCACACAGTTTTTCTTTTATAGCAGTACAGAATAAGCTCGTATTTGCTTCATACTGTCTGTTTGTTGCTGTGGTTTTGAATGGGTGTTTTTCTCATAAATTTGCTTTAACGATATTTATCAGCGCCGCTGCAAATTTATGAGATCGTTTTCCCAGTCGTAACCCGCAGAGAAAGCCAGCGAGGATAAAAAGGCAACTGTGTGTGTTATTTAGACAAATGTATTGTGTATCTAGAGACGCATAAAAATCATGTTCCACAATCATGTTATCCAAACTGTTAACTTTATGTTGTGCGTTTACTGTAGGGTGTGTGTCCAAACAGACAGATTTACACCTCAGACATATATAGTGTATATATATATATACACACAGATATACATAATAGATAATATAGACATAATAGTAATGTAGATAACAGATATACAACATGAATTATATAGATATAATAGTAATGTAGATAACAGATATACATAATAGATAATATAGACATAATAGTAATGTAGTAACAGATATACATAATGGATTATATACATTAATAGCAATATACATTATAGATATAATAGTAATGTAGATAACAGATATACATCATGAATTATGTAGATATAATAGTAATGTAGATAACAGATATA
>JAZGTJ010011892.1:0-10435 GCA_036877575.1 Botia almorhae
ACACACATTATTGTACAAATTCTCGAATTCAAATATAAAAGCTCTCAAGCTTTATTATTCTTTTACCCCGACAATTTTTCCTTTTCCTAAGTTCTTTGTCAGTCATTCTATCTCAATATATTCCCTTGATGGCCTTAGTAGAGATGGCCACACACTTGGCTTGGGAATGTTCGATCAGCACATCTCTCTATGTGTGATAAAGGCTTGTGTAATTGGCCAAAATCCCCAAGTGCTTGTGCAATTCCTCACCATTTCTGGTGGGGAAAGAGAGTCCATTTTGTGTAGTCCAGCTGATTTTGGAGAGGTATTTTCAATAAAAAAAACAATAAAAAAAGAGAAAAAGTTTGTTGAGTTACAAATTAGTTTGGTATGAATGCACTAACATACGGTGCCCGGGAAGGAACATTCTCGGTTCACTTATTTTGTCGTGGCCACGATATACACTATATTGCCAAAAGTATTCGCTCACCAATCCAAATAATTGAATTCAGGTGTTCCAATCAATTTCATGGCCACACATGTATAAAATGAAGCACCTAGGCAGGCAGACAATCGCTACAGACCTCCAAAGTTCATGTGCCCTTCAAATTAGCTCAAGAACAGTGCGTAGAGAGCTTCATGGAATGGGTTTCCATGGCCGAGCAGCTGCATCCAAGCCATACATCACCAAGTGCAATGCAAAGCGTAGCATGCATTGGTGTACAGCACGCTGCCACTGGACTCTAGAGCAGTGGAGACGTGTTCTCTGGAGTGACGAATCACGCTTCTCCATCTGGCAATCTGATGAACGAGTCTGGGTTTGGCGGTTGCCAGGAGAACCGTACTTGTCTGACTGCAATGTGCCAACTGTGAAGTTTGGTGGAGGGTTTTTTTTTTTTAGGAGCTGGGCTTGGCTGCTTAGTTCCAGTCAAAGGAACTCTGAATGCTTCAACATACCAAGAGATTTTGGACAATTCCATGCTCCCAACTTTGTGGGAACAGTTTGTGAATGGCAGTAGAATATATGATTCACTTTATGTCAGAATGATTAATGCCTTTGACCTTTGACCTCCCCCACCCAGGGGGATGGGGGGTGAATGACCTTTGGGTTGACCTTGACCTTTTGGGGGTTGTCCTTGACCTTTGACCGATGTGACCTTTGTCTTCTATGTGCCCTTTGCCCTAGATTAAACCCTAAAGTGTTTTTTTATGGGATAAATATGTTTGATATACGGATAAATAAAGTGGATAAAGTTTGTAACAGATGTCTCTTTCTTGATGGACAGCAGCATATGGTGAAACTTTAGCCTCCGCTGTGTGAGCGTGTCTAAAGGGTGTTTACATTCTCATGGGCCTCTTTACAGCAGGCATGTTTTTTAAATGGGATAAATACGTTTGATATGAAAAAATGATAATGTATGGGGATAAACAGAGTGTTTATTTTAAATGGGGTAAATATGTTTGATAGGAAGAAAATTATAATGCGTGCAGATAAATAGAGTGGATAGAGTTTGTAACAACTGTCTCTTTCTTGACGGACAGCAGCATATGATAAAACTTTAGCATCTGCTAAGTGGGATGTCTAAAGGGTGTTTACAACCTCCTGGAACTCGTAAAAGAGATACCTGGGTATAAGCTTTAGCCTTGTGGGCCTCTTAACAGTTTTCATAGGGTGAAGCTTTAGCTTCCGATAAGTGTGCGAGCGTGAATATAAAGGGTGGAGATCGAAGAATGGGGACTTCGTACGCAGACATGGCCGGTTCAAGCTACTCTCCTAAAACTCTGCTAAGAGAATGGTCCAAAGAGGAGATGGAACGGTTAGGGTTGGCTCCAAAAAAAGCGGGTGGTAATATCAGTCTGACAAAGTTTCTTCACGAAAACAGGACCGTTCCTAGGGATGAAATTTAGCTTGGTAGTGACAGAGTAGCGGGATATATATTTAATAAAGATTCCCGCATTGTGACGTTCTACCGACCGAAAAGACGTGTTTGTACCGGGAGAGGACCCCAGCCTGGATTTCGGCGATTAAGACTGGAATTTATTTTACGGTCACGTCTGGAACGATCTGAAAGAATGTCACAAAGAGCCTCTATACATTGCAGAGTGGGACGCTGTATCGGCGTACGGTGGGTATCGCTTGGTCAGCAACCATTCTAAAAAGAGGCCGGATGACTGCATTTACATTTAATACTGCAATGACAATAGGTTTCTAGACGAATGCTCGGCGTTCATCCAAAGTGCCGAACATCACGAGATGAGGTTTTTGTTCAAGTGGCACAACGTTTATCGTGACGTGAATCAATCTGTGTGAGAGTCAGAAAACTTTTGGATGTTGTGTCTGAAGACTCAAGATGACTCAAGATGTTTCAAGATGTTACGGAGATCTTGATCATGTGTAGGTATGTAACGGAACTATGCGTCTGGCTACAATCAAAAAATGAGAAACAACGCATTGTCGAAATTGCCGCCACATACTGGGGCGAGACGTTAGGGCTTGCATGAATTTTACATTTTGGCTGGACAACGTGTAAAATTGTACTGGCTTTATTGTGTGATATTTTCTGCTAATATGTAAACATATTATTCTACTACTATGTGATGTGTGAAATTGTATTCGTTCTATTGTGTGTGGGTTATTTTCTGCTAATATGTAACCGATTTAATCTGCGTGTTTATTTTCATGATGTGTACCAAATAAAAGTATGAATCGTACTTTTTGCTCGTTATTCTTGACGTGTACTATGTTCTAGGATATTCGATCTCACACAGCCCAACCTGCCACTGGCTTTTCAAGTCAATAGGCACCCCTAGTTTTGTTCTGTAACAGTTCAGTAACAGTTTTTAGGGTATACCGTCAAGGAAGCGTTGCACAGTAGCGTGACGTAGAAACCATCGTCCATGACGACCTTTGGCTCGAATGCCGCTGCGACGTTCGTGAGCGATTTAAATACGCTGCAATTCGACCAGAGCTTTTTTGTCTACATATCTATTACATTTCAAAGGCCACCCTAACCATTTTACTAAAACTAACGTATTACGACCCTGCTTTTTCTCCTCCAAAATCTTTTCCACCTTAAACGCCTTGTCTTTGCTCACTACTATTTTTTGTAACTCTTGTTCGTAAAACATGTCATCAACGATTTCCCCATCATAATCAGACAATCTGTAAATGGGGGGTTGATGCGGTATGCACGCCGCTATAGTGAGAAATTCTTTGGTGTAGTTCTGCTCATAACCTTTGCCGAACAGGCCTCTCACTTTTGAAACCCGCACGACATCTCTGACTGTGAATTTAAACGACGGCTTTGCTGTCTTTTCAACACCGCCGTACAAATTTTGAAACACTGTAGCTTCGTTTTCTTTGTTGACGTCTATCGGACGCATTTTAATACTCCAATGATTGCCGGTTTTATGTCATAGCGTGATATCTTGTACAACGTCTAGGTATCGTATGGAATTAGTAGCCGTTAAAAACCGCCACATTCTGCTTTTTTAAGTTCTGTTAAATTGCTCGACGACACTCGCTTTTTAAATTGGCCGATGCCGCAAAATGATAAATATCGTGCTTCTTCATCAAATCTTGAAAACGCTTGTTAAAAAATTCCTTTCCACGATCCGTCTGCAATTTCTGTGGACAGCGCTCTTCATCGAGTATGGATTCAAACGCCTTAGTAACTTCTGGTCCGTTCTTATTGTCTTATCGCGTCCACGCGTTCTTGCTAAACACATCTATACAGGTTAGTAAATATTTATTATTATCGTTTTCCTTGGCGTAGGCTGTCATATCGACAAGATCCGCCTGGAACTGTGTATCCACGTCGTAAACTCGATAACTCTGTTTCGTTTGTATTTCATAGGAGTTGTTCTGTGCAGACTGTAAGCGTCCTCGCCGGCCAACCACCGAACGTTTCAACTCTCTACAAAAGAATGCCAGCAAAAGAGTACGATTCATACTTTTATTTGCTACACATCATGAAAATAAACATGCAGATTAAACCGGTTACATATTAGCAGAAAAGTGACGAATGAAATAGACACAAATGTTGCATCTGACTAGGGTGATCTATTTCACAGCCCAGACAGTCCTTCTCGAGCTTTTCCCCAATGAGGTATTGAGCGAGACCATGACTCCTTTAATGATTTTGAATTCGACATCGGCGAAGCATCTGCGGCGTCAAACCCCGTATGAGTATTGTCGCCGGGGTTAGGTATAAAGTTGCAGCATCTGAGCTTCGCAGGGTGTGCATTTTCGTCTGACGGTATAGGATGTACGGCATCATCGCCGGATAAATCAGGGTCGTTGCGAAGAGTGGCTTTGCTGTCGTTGTCCGAATCGTGGTCTTGAGACATTATTGATGTAGGAGGTACTCGCCGGCTCTTTTAATGGCTGTGCTAAATGGGCGGAGACGGCTCGATACACAAATCACTGTGCATGTTTTTTTCAGCGTGAAACAGCACTTTAACTCCGCGGTAGCCGTCGAGCATATCGCACCACGTAATATTTTGTTTACGGCCGAAAACATGAGTCACAAAGCTTAAACGTCGCACCACTTGAACAAAAACCTCATCTCGTACATCTTGTGATGTTTGGCACTCTGGATGACTGCAGAGCATTCGTCTAGATACCTATTGTCTTTGCAGTAGAAAATGTAAACGCAGTCATTCGGCCTCTTTTTAGAATGGTACCGACCGATACAGCATCCCACTCTGCAATGTATAGAGGCTCTTTGTGACATTCTTTCAGATCGTTCCAGACATGACCGTAAAACAAATTCCAGTCTTTATCACCGAAATCCAGGCTGGGGTCCTCTCCTGGTACAAACACGTCTTTCAGTCGGTAATGTAGAACGTCGCGACGTGGGAATCTTTATTAAATATATATCCCGCTACTCTGCCACCACCCAGCTAAATTTCATCACTAACAACGGTCCTGTTTTAGTGAAGAAACTTTGTCAGACTGATATTAACGCCCGCTTTTTTCGGAGCCAACTCCAAGCGTTCCATCTCCTCTTTGGACCATTCACTTAGCGGAGTTTTAGGAGAGTAGCTTGAACCAGCCATGTCTACGTACGAAGTCCCCGATCTCCACCCTTTATATTCATGCTCGCACACTTAGCGGAAGCTAAAGTTTCACCCTATGACAACTGTCCGTCAAGAAAGAGACATCTGTTACAAACTCTATCCACTCTATTTATCCGCAAGCATTATCATTTTCTTCCTATCAAACATATTTACCCATTTAAAAATAAACACTCTGTTTATCCCCATACATTATCATTTTTTCATATCAAACTTATTTACCCCATTTAAAAAACAGTGGTGTAGTTTTTTATCCACCAGGACAGGTTAAAAAGTCTATACTTATTCAGAAATTCTTTCTCTTCTTAAACACAAATATAAACCACTGGAGAACGTCTTGGTTACATATGTAACCCCCGTTCCCTGAAGTAGGGAATGGAGACGTTACGTCAACTGACTGACGTATGGGGTCTTGCTTGAGAGCTCTATCACCTTCACCTAAAGAAAAAATGCAGCAATGAGCATCGGCCCGTGAGGAAAGAGTCAATGAGCATTTGGGCAAAGCGACAGACCCTTAGGCTCGACTGACTCCAGCGGCTCGAAGGGGGCTCGCCGCAGCCCAGAGAGGACTACGGGAAGATCCCAGGAGGGAGGGAGGGAGTTTCCATAGGAACTATATGACCAGCTCGTGCGTCCCTAAACACTTACCTTTTACTGCCAGGTGATGGGCCGACATAGCCGCCACATACACCGCCAGGGTGAAAGGGGACAGCCTCTGTTCCAACCCTTACTGCAGCAAGGAAAGCACAGAGCTGTTCGGCAAGTGTAGGGGTCTTCTCCACGGGAAGAACACCAGACAGTGAAGAGGCTCCACTTCACGGCGTAGGCACGCCTGGTAGAAGGAGCTCTCGCCTGAGTGACAGTATCTACCACACTCGGGGGCAAGTCACTCAAGATCACCGCGTTCCGTCCACGATCCACACATGAAGGTTCCAGAGGTCGGGGCACGAGTGCCAGATGGTGCCCCATCCCTGAGAAAGAAGGTCCTTCCTCAGGGGAATCTTCCAAGGAGGGGCTGTCGCAAGGAGCGCCAGGTCCGAGAACCAGGTCCGGGTGGGCCAGAATGGCACAACCAACAAGACCTGCTCCTTGTCCTCCCTGACTGGGGGTCACTGGGGAAAATGCTTATTTGCGCAGGCCCCGGGGCCAGCTGTCGCGAACAGGTCCACCTGTGCTTCCCCGAATCGACTCCAATCAGCTGGACTGCCTGGGGATGGAGTCGCCATTCTCCTGGGCCCGACAGCTGTCGTGAGAGCGCATCGGTTGCACGGTTGAGCTCGCCCGGAACATGAGAGGCACAAAGCGATCCGAGTCGCTGCTGACTCCAGGAGGAGGAGGAGACGGTGGGCGAGTTGAGACATGTGACACGAGCGTACCCCGCCTTGGCGGTTGATACATGCCACCATCCCTGTGCTGTCCGTCCGGACTAGCACGTGCCTGCCCTGCAGCAGCGGAAGAAACCGACGCAGAGCCAAGAGCACTGCCAACAACTCGAGGCAATTGATGTGTCACAGGGGCCGAGATCCTGTCCAGGAGCCCGAAACTGCCTGCCCGTGGCATACGGCGCCCCAGCCTGTCTTGGAGGCATCCGTTGTCACAACAACGTGCCTGGACACTTGGTTCTAAGGGCACCCTGGCCTGTAGAAAGGCAAGGTCCGACCAAGGGCTGAAGGTTCGGCGGCCCGTCGGAGTGATAGTCACCTGGTATGTGCCGTATAGTATAGCTCCACACTGAGAAAAGGGAATGCTCTGTGTTGGGGAGAGCTTGCGCCTTTCCCAGTTGACCCGAAGCCCCAGGTGGCTGAGGTGCCGGAGCACCTGGTCCCTGTGTTCGCACAACTGCTCTCGAGAGTGGGCCATAATGAGCCAATCATCAAGATAGTTGAGGATGTGAACGCCCACATCCCGCAATGGGGCAAGGGCGGCCTCCACGACTTTGGTAAAGACGCGGGGCGACAGGGACAGCCCAAAGGGGTCGCCCAACCCCCGACCGCGAACCGTAGGAACGGCCTGTATCGGGGCAGAATTGAGACGTGAAAGTACGCGTCCTTCAGGTCGTGTCCGCGTGAGCATCTCGAACACACAGGGCCAAGATTAGCTGCAGCCCACCTCTCTTCTTCGGCGTGATGAAGTACGGGCTGTAAAACCCAGACTTCATCTCGGCTGGAGGGACAGGCGCTATTGCGTCCTTCACCAGGAGGATTGCAAAACCTGCTCGCAGGACCGCAGCATCTCAGGCAGCCACAAGGGTGGACTGGATGCCACGGAACCTGGGGGGGTGCCTGGCGAAGTGAATCACCAGGTAGCAGCATTTTGCGAGGACAGGTGCATCACAACTGCACACTCTACCTGAGGGATCCTTCCTTATCCCTTGGCAACCCCCCCATCGAGGGTAGTGAGAGCGGAGGAGAAGTGGCTTCGGGCAGAAAAAGGTGCCTTCCATGACTTCAGAACCTCTGTGTGCACCTCCGGGAAGAAAGGCACTGGGGCGCAACGGGAAATGGGCTTCCCAAGCGGCTCCCATTAACAAATCGTCCAACCGCGAGCGCTCTGGGCTGGGTGGAGGATTCCACTCCAGCCCAATGGCCGCAGCTGCCCGGGAAAGCACGGCCGTCAGCTCCGAGTCAGAGTCAGCTGGACCAGCCTGCCCCGAAGGGGGGCAGCAGAGGGGGCTCGACCTCCCATCACAAGAGAGAGCCGTGACCGCAGCAACGAGATGGGCATGCCCTCGCAATGAGGGCATGACCCCACCATGAACGCTGCCTCAGCATGCTGTTTGCCCAGACATGCGACACAACGCTCATGGCCATCAGATGAAGTCAGGAAATGCCCACATCCAGAAACGCACGGACAGAAAAGACATCTTTAAAAAGACGCTCACCATCCGTGGAGCTCTTTAGAGGAAATAGCTCTTTATGAGAAATTTCCGCTGAGGCACGCAGGGGAACCCCCGAACCAAAACGAAAAACCCGCTGAAATGCCGTCAAAAACGCCGCAGAGCGCTGGCGAATGCTGGCAAATCCATATGCCATCCTTATGTGAGCTGGAATGCATATATTTTGCTGAACAATTTTGTGGCTTTATCGGTTCAGTCAGCTTTTTGTTCATAGCCATACTACAGGCCTAGTATATGTAATTAGTCTTATCCCACACATATTATTTGCAATAATACCATTAACATGTCTGACATTTGTTCTGTGTTTTATTATTATTATTAGTTTTTTATTTAAAGCAATGTAACATTGTAAAAAGCGCTATATAAATAAAATTGAATTGAATTAAATTAATGTAATTGGCCCACAGCAGAGCCTGATACGCATATATTAGGGCACCTGTAGAGTGTCTTAAGCTTTTTTGTCAGCTTTTTGCTCTTAAGCAGCCGTTGGTCTGTTGTTCTCGCGTCGAAGTGCCAAACGACCTAGGGAATGCGAAAGCACGGGCATGCGGGACGCCTCAGGCAGACAAGATGCTTGCGAGCGATCTCTCATTGGGCCAGCGTGTCATGTTACAGGCGTACAAGGCTGATCTGCTCAAGGACCTGGATCAGGGGGATGGACTTTCCCCGGATGCAGTGGCTGAGCTGCACCGGTCGACAGATGGTTATTTAGCTAATTGTTATGATCACATGGGTAATGTGAGTTGGGCTGCCACCCCAGATGTCTGGGTTTGAATAAAATGCTCATAAAAGCTCCTTGGGAATAACTGGGCTGAGTCATAGCTTGGCTCCCCGTTGGAGCTTTGTCATGGTGGGCCTGTGGCACAAGCTGGTTACATGCGGTTACTAGAATTAAGGGCCCCACCTCTTACTACCACCATTTTGGTGCAAACTCCCCTCTGGGATTGGTTTGGTGTTAGTTACAACCATCCCTATTGTACTGGATTGGCAGAGTGGCACCCTCCCTTTGTGATACAGGGTCCTTAGCCTTTCCACCTTCCGGCTGGCAAAGGAAATGGTGTGTTGGGCAGTGGCAGCTAGCGATCAGCTGGCTCCTGTCTGACTGCTGTCCTCCAGGTAGTTTTGGAGTTGTAACTCCACTATAGGATGAGAGCCATTATGAGCTACCCATGAGAGCTTTGCCTTCCTGAGGTGTGGGTGGAGCATAGAGCGGTCACTTTAGAAGATCCCTTCCGCTCCCCCAGAGCTCCCCCAAAGTTGTGGCCAGCTGTTCACAAGCTCACCTCGAAACTTTGACTATTCTGGCTTGGTTCTGGGTCACCTTGGCATGGTGCAGTTGGTATTGTGTTCACCATAGCGTTAAACCAGATGCAGTGTTGAGTTTCCTCGAAAGGGAACGTCTCTTGGTTACGTATGTAACCTCGGTTTCCTGAGAAGGGAACAAGACACTGCATCTCGTTACCATGCCTCATGGGCACCTGACTACTTTTCCTTCAGACAAAGAAGTTGATGACACGCTCTACTTTGTTGGGGTCGCCCCCACAGTTGCTTGACATTCTGTCATATTTATGCGTATATGCACCTCATATCTGATATCTGTGTCTGTTTTACTGTCAATTGTATTATGGCCAATTACATTTATTTAGGGTTAAAGACATAGACTTCAACCAAAATATAAACACCAACACAAGGGGACACAAGGGAAGTGGCAAATGGTACCCAGGTGGCATAAACGTCACCTCAAAGGCAGTGCCAGATGTGTATCTGACCTTCAACTGGACAACACAAATGAATTCAACCTCAGCTGCTACTGGGTTCTGGGAGTAAATAAATTAAATTAAATTGTCATAAGTCTTGCAAGAACATTAACAAATGTTTACAGTAATAAGTTTTTATAGTAGTAAAAACAAAAAAAGCTTTCCATGTCTTGTCTCTCTCTGGAGGTATTGAACAGATGGGGAATATCAACTGGGAGATTCCTCTGTCTTATTGCAATGTTGATCACTGAGGGATTCCATCTTTATCCTTTTATTGTCTTACTACAGTTTTATTATGCTTATAAATATTCAATCACTGCTTTAATCATTCATTAGTAGATTATTAAGTTTAAATAATTCCAATGATTAGAATTGTTTAATATGTGATTGTTTTTAAGAATTAAAGAACATGTGTTTTGTATGCTCTGTGTTTGTTTCAATAAAGAAGTGTTTTACAGAGGCTCTGACTGGGTGGGAGAGAGACTAGCTTGACCACATAGTTCCCATCTCAAGATGCAGCTGTGTTAAAGGGAGGACAGTTGTCTCCCTGTCAGTATAAGTACAAGGACAACCTGACGCAAAGGGAGGAGGTGTTTTTCTTTGTGTGTTTTTATTTCATCCTTTAAACAGAACTGCTGTTTGGAGTCAGAAACCTGTTGGAGTCAGATCTGCTGAGTTACAGATGAGAGGTCACTGCTGATTGGAGGATTTATCTGGGAAAGGG
>JAZGTJ010011893.1:0-16420 GCA_036877575.1 Botia almorhae
TTATGTTTCCACTTGAAAAATTCACAGCGTAAATATCCACCCATGTTGAATTGCACAACCTTAAAATGCAAGCACTGTTAATACGATGCATTTTATTTCAGTTGGTGCTATACAGCACCCTGTTTTGCTTCAAAAACTTTTGTCAGTAATTTACTTCCATACCTTTGGTCATCCATGACAGTCCTTAAAACTGCGTCTTTCTAGCTCAAATGGTAGGCAAGAGCACAGAACTGTTCTGTGCATGTTTCAGTTGGCTTAGTACCTTTGAATCAGAAAATAATTTTCTCTGCTGGATCCGAATGCAGACTTTATCAGAATCTGAATCAGAAAAAAGCTTTATTGCCAAGTAGGCTTGCGCATACAAGGAATTTGTTTTAGTGCCACAGGTTTCCAGTGCACTAAGACAACAACACAGAAAATAAAATGAGTATAAAAGAATACACATGTAAATATAAATAGACAAAATTGCCATGTAGTTTTAAGAAATAAATAAATTGTATATATATACCGTTGTGCTACAGATGATAGAGAAGGAATAGAATGAGATGCTGGGATGTAGGTGGTAACAAATAAATGTAAGGTTATTGCACATATTTTATTGCACTATGGGGGGAACATTTAACTGTTGATTGATAGATTGCCTGAGAATAGAAACTGTTCTTATGTCTGGTTAGGACATAGGGATTAAACTATGACCCTGGATTAAACACAATCCAGGGTCATAATACATAAAACAGGCACAGAGTTAAAACACAGGTAACCAATTAAAGCATAAAACAAGATCCAAGAGCAAAATGAAACACAAGAAACAGGGACACAGAAAGAATGCTCAGCATTGCAGTGTTACACTAAACAAGACTTCAAATTAAATCAAATCACTTTTATTGTCACATTATTATGTGTAAAGCTGCTTTGAAGCAATGTAACATTGTAAAAAACAAAAATGCCTTATTAATTACAGATCTTTTTATAGCATTAATCAAAAAATACAAAATCAAAAAATAAAATATTGAAAGTGTCTAAAGTGCAAAAAAATTAAAGTTTAAAGTACAAAAAAGTTAAGTATAAAAAAACACAAAAATAAATATAAATATATATCAAAAGATATGGGCGGTGTGTCACATGATGGAGGATGCGTAGGGGATTTTAGTTCCAAAAAATTGAGAAACAATGGTATAGAGAGTAAAATCATACTGACAAACTATACCTTGAAAAGCATTAAACTGCATAGTCTTTAAATGAAATGAAATCATTACCTTTGAATTTGCTGTAATATGCTGTAAATGTCTGAATAAATGTACTCTCAATAAGGTAAAAAAAATTTTACCTTAAAAAAAACCAAAGTCTTTGGTTACCATTTTTTATTTTAGTTATTGTTGACTTTCTTGCTTTGGCATTCTTTATTTAATGCCATTGTATGTAAAAGTTTATAAGCCTTGAAATGGCTTTTAGAATGAGGGAAGGGTCAATGTTTTTTTATTAAAGGGCACATAAATTAGAACAAATATATGTATGAATAAACAATTTATAACAAGCCCTACCATATTCTCTAGACAAATAAAAATAGTATACTTTGTTTTTATGGTGATTGTTTTTTTTCAGTTAACTACACAGCTTTGCCAAATCATACAGCTGGAACAATTTGCATCTCAAGTCAATACTGTTAAAGTGGTCTTGCTGTAATTTGTATTTTTGTTAAGTTTATTTAAAATCCAGGTACATTATTATTTAGCACTTTCTGATAATAATCACCCTTTTTAAAATTATTATTTAGCACTCTAATTTGATTTGTAACAATGTCAAAAAATTCAAAATATTAATCTTTTTCTTTAAACGTATCATTTAGCTTCAGAAGACATGTATTAACCCACTGGAGTCATATGGATTCCTTTCATGATGTATGGATGCAATTTTTGGAGCCATAAAATGCTGAACTCTGATTAATACTATTATAAAGCTGGGAAGAGCTGGGGTATTATTTAACATAGCTCTTGATTGTGTTCAACTGAAGTAAGAAAGTCATCTGGAATGGCATGAGAATGAGTAAATTATGAAAGAATTTTCATTATGAAATGGAGTTTTTCTTAAATATAACTTCAAAGGAAAAGTAACAGACAGCAATGTACATGTGGCTTATTTGAATGTGTGCATAGCACGATGTCACAATACCACAATATGATCATTTCCATTATAACTTCTGAATTGGTAAGATTATTCCATTTGATAACCTCTACATAACATTTAAATTGCAATTTTTATGTTTTATACTTTTTCAACATTTAAAATATTTTATTATTAAGAATTACATTTTGATGTAATTTATTAAAAAAAAATTTTTTTTAAATATGATCAAAGGACATAATTTTTTGGTAATGGTATGTACAAGATCAAGAGTAGTGTAGTTCTTCACTGTGAATTCAGCACAATTTTGCACAGAACTGAAATGGCATTGTTGTGGCTACAGAAACATATACAGTTACATCTCCATTACACCTGAGCAGTGCCACAGGCTGAATGTCTTCATGCCACACCGCATTGATGCAGTAATTCATGCAAAAGGAGGCCCAACCAAGTATTTCTGTTTGAAATATCCTTTTTTTAATTTATCTTATGTAATATTCAAATTTTCTGAGACACAGAATTTTGGGTTTCCTTATCTGTAAGCCGTAATCACAATTTAAAGAAATAAAAGCTTGAAATATTACACTCTATGTGTAATGAATCTATATAATATATGGGGTTCACTTTCTGAACTGAGTGACAAAAAATATTGACCTTTTTCATGATATTCTAATTTTTTTAGATGTACCTGTAACACTGTTTAACAACCAAAGAGCTGATGGTGGGTCTGTCTTGAGCATTTATACTTTACATTTATACATCTAGAAAAGCCACAAGCTTTGATGCTACCCAACAGTCAGCATAAAATGATGGTTGTCATGGAGCTGGACTTTATTTTTACTGTTGTTAATGTAACATCCCATCTTTGAAGTTGGTCCAAAATCTAATTCATTTATTATTTCAGATAATTGCAGTAGTAGTAGCAGGAGTAGTGTGAAGTCTTACATCTCTGATTTCTGCTAACTCTTTCTTTCTTGAAGGCTCAGAGACAGAAATAGCAGCTGGTCAACTTTGCTCATACTTTTTTTTATCCTAGCATTAAAAGTATTATAGAACTCTGAATCTGAATGTGTTATTCACAGGAGTCATCTGAGAGTACCAACACCACAATTGAGGATGAAGACACTAGAGGTGATATCTATCTGTCTGTCTGTCTGTCCTAATTGCTAGAACCTTAATTGTCAAAGGTTCCAGGTGCCAAACAGTTCAAACTTTATTGTACAAGACAACAAATCTGAGTGCTCCCAATACCTAATTTAATACTGTTAAATCCAGCAGTCTCATAACCAGACGTTTTCCTCCTTTTTCTTTTTGGCAAGCGCCTTTTCGCTGACCACCATTATCTCATTACTTTTTAAGAGTACGATATGCATTACCTTTGGCAAAGCTCAGCTGAACTACTTTTCTATGCATTTTACATAAATTTTCTAATCAAGTCTTTTTATCATCTAAAAGAAAGTCCCTAATAAGCAACTTCAAAGCAGCTTTGCACATACACAGCTGCCAGGTTCACAAAATCCAGTTTCTTATTACACTACCTAGTGACCAAATGCTGGTCTCACAGCCAAAACTCTGTAAGAGCATCCTGTTGATCACAGGACAAAACACCTCCCCCCACAATTGAATAGGAAAGAAAGATTTGTATGCATTCCTATACCTCACACATAGAATAAATATTTATTCTGGGAATGCTTTCAAATTCATCTGTCTTTTGCTTTTTATTACCACCTCTTTAAGAAGGCTAGTCATTAGTGTAGCACACACAATTACTTATTACAATTACACAATCAAATACTTATCTTTTTAAATGAACAATATGGGGTTCTTTGATGCAATCCACTCTGATTTCTGCATTTCTTATCATTGGGCCTAAATCATCTGATTCCCGTCCTTTACTTACATAAAGTGTAACTTGACAGAGTTGTCTTGATAATGTGGCACTAGACGTCTGTCCTTAAGAGCCTATTATCTCTTTTATATCATTAATATAACATTGGGGAATAAAATTGCATGCCAATGCTTCCCATAGTGCCCATATAATATAGTTCCCATATATTTTGGGGGGTTTTTTTTACGCTTTTCTCTTCTCACACACTGCCACATCAAATGTCTCCCCTTCTGGCCGCATTGTTCTCAATTGTTTCGATAAGTTCCTTACTGTATGGATACTTAGACCCCAGTATTTCTACAGGTATGGGTGAGGGGGACAGGTGGCTGTCCAACCTCTCCTGCAGGAAAGACAACAAAGTCCTGACTGGGCATCTCTGTGGGTCCTCCACTCAAAAAGTACACCAGGACACAAAACAATGCCATTTCAGGGCATACAGCCACCTAGTCAAGGGGCTCTAGCTTTCCTAATGGAAAAAGCGATGGCCTAGGTCTTCCATGTCCCGTCCAGATGGCAGACATGGAGATTAAAGATGTCCAGTCTCAGAGGCCACACCGTGCCCTTCCCCTGCAAGAGGGTCCTCTGACAGGGGAATTGGCCAGGGCGAACCATCGTCAGGAGCATCAGCTCTGAAATAATTAAGCTTTCACAATTTGTATAAAATTACAACCCTTCTTTTTTGTAGTTTTCTCCCAATGCACTATTGTACTGTAACCCAAACATATCCATCCAAGTAAGCCTTCTGTTTGATGGTGAAATGCGTACTGACAATTGAGTAACAGCCTTGAGGCTGTCTGTATGTCTGTCTGTTTTCTTTACAAGTGAACAATACATTGCTTTACTTGTTCACGACCCTTGTGTGTCTACACATATGGAAATCTCTGGCTGGCTTATGAGCCTGCCTGTTCTTCCTTTACATTTACATTTAGGCATTTGGCAGACACTTTTATCCAAAGCGACTTACATTGCATTATACTTTGATCACAATACATTGAGTATGTGCAATCCCTGGGATCGAACCCATGACCTTGGCGTTGTTAAAACCATGCTCTAACCACTGAGATACAGGAAAGCTGTTCTGATATGTTCTCCTGCCCTGTTCACAAAACAAAATAAGGTGTCATCAAATGACTGACTGGAATCCTAACACTCAACAACAAAGGCTGAGGAGTAATTTGTAATTACAGAACGATTCCAAATAACTTTCCATGTGTTGTGCTCTGCAGCATCTTTTAATGTAAGGACATTCAGTTATTACTTTGGTTAAGTTGAGAATGTCAGTCAATAGATATACAGATTTACATATACTCCATATATTTATCTTTTCTCATCCAATCTCTTTATATTCCTGCTGCATCTACATAAAATGACTCGTTCTAAAAAGGAGTCAGTTCTAAAAAGGAGCCCGTTCCTTTCTCAAACAGTACTTGCTTAGCTTACTGCCGTGCTCCACTCAGCATTCTCTGTGTTATCAACCATGTAGTAAACAAGTGTTTGAAGTTTGTAGCTGAATCTGCGGAACATGGTGTGTCATAAAATGCAAGTAAACAGGTGCCTCCTCTTTGAGTCAAAAAGCAGATCCAGACAACACAAAATATTCATGGCTCCTAACAATAAATTAAGGTTTTATTAAGTAAATAGATCAGTCTGTGCAAGAAACTAAAAATGATTTACTGTTTCTGTTTCATGTTTCTTAGTGAGGAAACAAGAAATCATCAAAGTAACTGAGCAGCTTATTGAAGCCATCAGCAATGGTGATTTTGAGAATTACACGTGAGTTTTGAAGCCATTCTTCAATCTTTTAATCTTTAGGATTTAAATGTGTATTATAGGTATTATTATAGGGTATTATTAATATATTATAGATTCTGTTAAAGTAGTTAACCTGTAAAACAAAAAACATAGTATTAAATGTCTTAGGTAACGTATGTAACCCGTTTCCCTGAGACAGGTAATAGGGTGTAAGAATCCTGCAAAGGCTTAAAAAAACAGTTGGGACCCAAGGTAAAAAAACGGAGTCTGAGGCACATAGAAAGGGTACGAAGCCCTTGGCACGTAACCCTTACCACCCTTAGCAGGTGTTTTTTGGGATGAACCCATCTTTCTTTAGCCAGAACGGTCTCATGTGCAGCAAACCCAGCGGAATCACATTGGCCGCTGCTGTCATAAATCCTAACATCCTCTGAATCTGTAGGACAGTCAGATGTCTGCCTGCCCGTAGCTGCCCACAGCAGCAAGGATTGATGCCGTGTAGCTAACTCTTGGGAACTGGCCATTACCAGCCAGTAGTTACAGTAGTACAGTAACCATGTAGTTTAGTATGCAAATGCCTTGAAGTCTCAGTGGAGCCAGGGCTGTGTCCACGTACTTCGTGATGGTGCGGGGCGATACAGGTAGGCCAAAAGGAAGCACTCTATACTGGTAAACTTCACCCCTGAAAGTGAACCTAAGAAACTTCCTGTGATCTGGCCGAATGTCGATGTAATAGTATGTGTCCTTCAGATCTATTGTGACAAAGCATTCCTCGGGCTAGATTTGACACACAATCTGTTTAAACGTGAACATCTTGAATCTGTATCTCCTCAGAGACAAATTCAAGAGATGCAAATCCAGAAAAGGATGCATTCTGCTGCCTTTATGGGGACTATAAAATACCGGCTGTTAAAGTCTAGATCTCTCATGTGGAGGGAACACATTCTATAGCCCCTTTCACCAAGAGAGTCTCTAGTTCCCAGGCCAATACTTAATGCTGCTCTCCTACTACCACAGTCTGCAGGATGCCGTTGAAATGAGGAGGATTGGATGCAAATTGAATTCTGTACCCTCTCTCTACTGTTCTTAACAGCCATGGGGATGAACTGGGCAGAAGCTTCCATGCCACCAGAAAGTCTGAGAGCAGTACCATCCTGTCTATCTGTCCAGTCTCCTGAAACAGCGGACTGGCAAGATAAGCCTGAACAAATCAACCAACAGGCACTTCTACCCCTCAAAACATCTGGGGTGGCAAGGAAAGTAGAATTTTCTGCTGGGGGCTCTGATAGAAGTCTGAAAGGGGATGTTGGTGTGCACAGAGGCCCCCCCTGGTGGGGCTGGCTCCCAGTATGCTACTGGCATTAGGTATTCTTCCTCTACACAGTCTTTGAGTTCTCAGATCAAATCTCCTCTTCAGATGCAAGGCCTGTGTGTGCTGCCCAGTTCCCTTACATCTCTGTTGGGGAGCTCGAGCTGCCATGCTGGCCTTTTGTTGCTGCCTGTGGGCAGCAGAGTATTTAGAAGAAGAGGTGGTCGGACTGCCTGATGCTGCAGGGGTCTAACCACGGTGGAGGAGGAGAGCACCTGAACACCTCTGAATGCTTTTTAGCCTCCCAGTAGCTGTTGACGATGGCGCTCAACAGCTGTGACACTGAACAGACCCTGAGTAAGAGCCAGGGTGTCCAATAGGAAAGCCTTATCCCTGCCGCAAATGCCTAGCAGGTTGAGCCACAAATGCCTCTGGGTTAGATCTCTAGAGCTATGTTGGATTAGATTTAATCTGAAGGGCAAGAACCATACACAGTTCAGGAGCTCCGTAGAGCCACAGATCTTGTCCTAAATCCCATCAAGCAGGTGGCCCTGTCCATCGGCTGTTCTATAGCTGCTTTGATGGCTACTCCTGAACTGTTTTCGGTTCTAACCCCGCACCTTGATCCAGGCTGACCTGCTGCCGCATATGCCTTGTCCACCAGATTAGATCTAACCCAACATGTCTTAGAGGGCAAGGCAGGTTTCCTCCACAACAATGCCATAGAGGGAGATAGTCTGCGAGTGTCTCTTCTACCCTAGGCATCGCCCCATATACATGCTTGTGCAAACCCATGATGGAAGAATAATTATTCATGGCAGGGGTAAATACATTATGACTTTGACATCTCTGTGTGAAGATCACAGCACGAGAAACCTCCTCAACCAGCTCCTCAAATGCGACAGAATAAAAGCTGGTCTGCCTCAGCACACATCTGGCTGCCAGAGTAAGATCATCATCTGACGCTTCCAGCATGAGCTCATGTTCCAGCTCAGAGGAAACTGCCAAGTGGGCTTCTGAAGCTGGCATGTGCTTTTCAGATTCGGCAGAGAACATGAGAGAAAAAGGTGGGGCCTGGCTATTGCTGCTTCTACACCAAATCAAGCTTTGAGCCACACAAGTGAAGCCTCCATTCTGCCTCAGCAGGAGCAGGAACAGGACCCGATCTGTGAGGTGCAGTTGCTGGACTCAGGATTATAAAGAGCCAGGGGGAGCAAAGTGTCCTCAGCAGAAGCGATTTGCACTAAGGACAGTCAGCTCTCTCAAGAGCTGACCCAGCATGTTCTGTTCCCAAATGAAACACACATATATCCTGTGTGTCACCGACCATAAAAAATTGTGGGTATGGTGGCACGCACTTCTTAAGATTTCTTTCTTCTAACTACTTTCTAACTTTAATATCTTCTTTGTTCTCTAATGCTTTAACCTGGCTAACATACAGACCAACAGGCTTCCTGAAGACAAGAATCTGATAACGTATTATGCAGGGGCCTTTTAAAAGGCTTTGTGGCACGCAATGCTATGTCCCATAACCTTGAACTGCCAATAAATAGACCTGGTTTTACATGTTCAAAGGGAGCATGGCGTATATCAGGGTGCCCTGTCCTGCTCCACTCTGCTCTGCTTTTCTGAATTTCAATCAGAATGACAAAAAAAGTCTGCATGTAAACATTGCTACTGTTTACTGTGACTTTCAGAGAAGTCCAGGCTTGTGTTCATATATTAAATTAGTATTAGTAGTCCTTGTCTAATTTCTGACATGACAGCTGGATGAAAATGCAGTAAAAAAAATGTAATACATAGGACAGCCCACAAATCAAAGGAATCATCAGCTTCACCAAACAAACACACAATCATCATCAGATAAAAACACAGGCTACCCTGGGGTTTATTTTGACAGACGAATAAGGGGAAACACAAAACAGGTAAGCACAATTAGGGCAGGAAAACAAGGACATGAACTGAAATAAAACTACAACAGGAAGTAAGAAGAACTCCCAAATAAGAGTTCAAAGAAGTCTCTCTTTGTGAGACAGGTATATTGACAGGTATATTATGCCTGTAATAAGAAAACGTTCTCATCAGAATTGAATCAGGGTTGGCATTTTCAGTCATCCATAAGGAGTTAAACTGAATAAGTGATGTTTGTGTGCAGGAAGATGTGTGATCCCAGCATAACAGCGTTTGAGCCTGAAGCCCTGGGGAATCTAGTGGAGGGATTGGATTTTCATCGCTTCTATTTCGAAAACTGTAAGAGGAAACGCGTGTACAGATTTTCCAAGTCAATAGAGATAGAATATTTTTTATCAGGAAGGGAACAAAGAAAGGCAACATATTTTATGTTTTAATTGTTATTATTTTTATAACTCACTTCGTTATTAGTTACTAGTAATTATGTGTATGTATAGAATCCTCCTAGGGTATTTATGTGAAACTTGGTGAAAATCATTCCAAGACACTGAAGATGCTAAATTGTGAAATTATCTTTTTGGTGTCTTATACCTTCTGCATGCATTGAGTGACTTTGATCTTGAAACTTTGAAGCTGTGTGTTTGGTCCTGTTGTCTGACTGTTGTTTACCTACAGTCACCAAACTATGTACAAGTGTTGTTCTTTTCAAGCTGGACAACTTTTAAAACTACAATTAAAATGTATTAGCACCGGCTAACAGACATGTGAATTTTCGGAAATTGCAGGCTCTGAATTTTTAAATACATTTGTGGCAAAAAAAGAGAAAAAGGAAGTGCACTGAGTGATTTAGGCCTGTAAGGCAGCTGTGTGACAAACTTGGCCACCAGAGGATGGACTCTCCTTAAAGCAAAATCTATCACAGGGGTAAGTGTGTTGCATGATTGAGATGCCTGGGATATAAGTGGTGCACAGAGATTTTGTTGTCTGCTCACTCCAAAAGAAGAAGAGGTGACATGCGTGACCTTACTTCACCCTGTCAGTTGATGAACAGGTGGGGAGAATGAGTAATAGGTAAACAAAGAGAAGGAGCTAATGAGGAAACAAGAGGTTGGGGAAGACGCAACAATGACAGTTAAGCACATGGCGAACTGACAAAATAAAGCCATGTGTTCAAAACACAGCAAAACACGCAGACAATTCACAAAGACAAACAAAACCCTGAGCTGATCAGACCAGGGTCATGACAAGGAATTACAATGATTAGACGACTATTGGAGAGCTGGTATAGCCTATATTATACTGTATTATACCGTAGATAACATGAGGGGCCTGGATCAAAATATAATGTGATATGGTATGCAGTTGTTGCATTCAAATGTATTTGATGGTATTTAAAGATGTTTCAAGATGTTTAATGATGTGTCTAAAATAAAGAGTAATACTACTTTTAAATTAATTGTTAATTAAAATACCTTTAAAGTTTTTATGTTTTTGAAAACAATTTAATTAATTCAATAACCTAATTAATTCAGAACCTTTTGTAAAAAGGTGTTTTTATTTTTCACAGTGTGGTCAAAGAACAGCAAACCAGTTCATACCACTATTCTGAATCCTCACATCCACTTGATTGGTGATGAAGCTGCCTGCATAGCCTACATTCGCATCACACAGTACCTCGACCTAAACGGCATGCCACGCACTGCCCAATCAGAGGAGACACGGATCTGGCACCGCAAAGATGGCAAGTGGCAAATAGTCCATTTCCATCGTTCAGGAGCTCCCTCTGCCATCACTAAATAAGAGAGTCAGGTAATTGTTTGTTAAAAAGTCTATTTGTCAGTGTCAGAGGAAAGACATTGATGCAGTACTCAGGCACCTTTGGCAAATGTAAGCAAAGATGGTAACGTTTTATTGAAGTTAAACAATTGAAAGTGAGGAGAAAATCACATTATTCAGTGTTGGCCACAATTATTGGCACCTTTTATTTAATACCTTTTACAACCTCCATTTGCGAAGATGACAGTTCTTAGTCTTCTTCTAAATGATAAGGTAGGAGAACAGAAGAGATCAGAGACCATTCTTCGATAAAGAATCTTTCCAGATATTTCAACGTTCAAATGTTGATGTTTTATCTTCATCGGTTCATTTTTGTGTTGATTTTAAAGTTTATTGTAGACTAATATCCTGATGGAAGATCCAGCCATGGCCCATTATGAGATTTGTAGCAGAGAAAGTCTGTCAGTCTTATTATCTGTTGGTATCTGATAGATAGTACCTATGATCCTATGATAGATAGCCATCTTCGCTTACATTTACCAAGGGTGTCAATAATTTGTATATATAGAGTTTTATATATATATAAAGCAAAAGTACATAATGTCACATTTTGTTGATTGCTTCTGCAGTCTAAGTCTTGCGTCCGGCGCAACACATAAGCCAGGATGAAAACGAGGGAGCTGACTCTAAGAGAAAAGCAGTGAAAAATGTACAAAAATGTGACCTTCTGTACATTTGACTCATATTAATGTTTTAATCATAAAGAATTTCTTAAGTACTTATTTACTTAATCAAATTACATGTTTTATACAATTACAAAGTAATCACAGCCACATTAGCAGTTATTATGTATTGTTTAAATTTCTTCATTGATAAACTAAGATAAGTAAACATTTATAAACTTGCCCTATGTGGCTTTAAATGTTGTTTACTGATGGATCATAACAATTAAGGAAAGGTTGAAATTAAGGTTTATTGCTTGGTAGAAAGTAAAACAAATAAAAAAATATTTTGGAGTATCTTGCATATTCAAAATGTAAACATACATTTACAGAATTATCTGCCATTTTTAACATAGGTGCTACAGTTACAAAAATTGCATAGATATTGGATATTTAAGACAAGCCTGAAACTTTCACAGTTATTTAGAAAAAACTTATAAAACACATTTAGAAATATTTTTTCTCAATGCAGTAAATATCTAGTGTTTTTATTAGCTCTTTAAATTTTATCACTATGCATGTTATTTGACCCTAATTATTATTTGAACCTTTTATCAATATCTACCAACAACTCAAACACATCTTAAATTCATGTTTATATATTTAAACTAAAGTGCTACCTTCAATATTCCACAATTTTCAAGGTAAAACAATATTATATTGTAATGTTTAACTGTAAAATATGAATATCTCCTAGGTACTATTTGATTCATTTTTTGACTCCAAAGAATGTAGTTAGTCGTTTGTTTGTGATTGTGTTAACATTGATGCTGATTTCCAAAAGTTCACACTGCACATTTTCTAGTGTGCGTTAACAGTGGTTTAGTAATGTATTGTGAACATTAGTGAAATTTAATATACTTCCAAGCCTCTGAAATCAAAGCTACATTGCTGGCAAAAACAAAATGCAAGAACAGATGGTTTAACAAACTGACCATTTAAACGGAATAAATCTATCCCACTTAACCAGGTGTTGATCAAGTTAAAGGTTAGGAGTGTGGTGTTGATTATATAATCCTGATGAGATAAACTGCAATGCTTTGTGGGAGCTAATTAAATTATGCTAATTGTGTGAGGGCTATTTTTTTTTCAACCTGGGCCTGGTATGGCATGCTCAGAGCACATTAAGTTCTTCCAGTAGAGATAACAGGTATATTTGCTCTTCCTTTTCTATTTAGGGTTCAGCCTCCAGCTTTAAAGAGGTCAGTAATGCTATCTGACTTAAAATACAAAATATTTATTGAAACCTGCAGATGTCTGCTGTCAGATATAAGTCATATCATATATCATTAGAAATATATTTTATGTCTGGGTTTAACTTTGTCAAATTAAGTTTCTGCAATGTGCTAGAGAATTTTTTCTCTGAATATATTCTAATGAGTACTGGGGTCATTGCAATGCTAAGAAAATTAGGCAAGTGTTTGATAAATTGTCACTTTTAATGGATTATTGAATTGATCGGCCTATAGCCAACACAACACAAATGTGCTGTCATATTAATAAGAACAATTATATAATGTTTTTATGAAATGAACAAAGTAGATAGCCATAATGCCAGTCCTGTCAAGTTATCTACATTTTCAAAATGATCTACATTTTGACCTTTTTAATATAGTATTTAAGCTATTGATGTTTTTGGGCTGTAAAATCAGTCTTTCGCTGTTGTAAGCAGAATAAGTGCTATTCAACATATTTTTTTGTTTTATATACATATTTAGAAGGCATAATAACAACTGTAGACATATTTTACCTTCGCAAAATGTTCACATGTATGTTTTGACTTACTAAGCTTCTAACATTTTTAACATTTTTGTTTGTGTATTTGCTGATATATTTGCTGTAATATAAGCTGAAGTAATTAAGTACATTTTAAAATAAAAAATAACTACTACTGTAAGAACAGATTAGCAGATTGTCTGAAAAGAGGTGTCAATTATCGCTAATAGTTAATGTTAATGAAACGCTGTTAATATAAAGATTGTATGCATGAGTTTTTGTTTTTTACTTTTTTCAAAACAAAGTGTATGCAAACATTAAAAAGCCATGGCTCTATATAAATTGCACCATGTGACAGACTAGAGCAGTCACAGTCTGACTACACAGTCCATAAACATTTAAAACATTTTGGAATATTTGATTCTCAACATAAAATACTTAATAATGGCATTTATAAAGTTTTTATTACAAAAGTTATCAAAACTGTTGTTTTTTCTTTATTTTTAATGATTATTATCACTTGAAAAATTGTGTGCAAACTAAGTGCAAACTTAGAAGCGCAAGACAAAATGCATGAAAACATTTCACATGTCAAATGATGTAGTAAGGCGTGGGTCAGTACAAATGGCTACTGTAAGTTATTTTGTTGCCATCTTGATGTTTACTGTATCCTTTTATATTTTTTTTAAATATGTATAGTGTTTTGTTGAGGCATGCTGTTTTTATTTTTACAAATTGGGTGTGTATGATATGTTTGTGTAAATTGTATTTTCTGCAGTTTACTGGTCTTGTAAATAAAAACTCTTTACACATTCCTTTTTTTTATTGTGTAATTGTTGTCATGGTATTGTGTAATTGTTGTCAATTCTCCTGAGGTTTTTTCTAGATGTGTTTCAGACATGTTATCATAAATAAAATGTTAATGACAAAATGACATCCTCAAGAGGTTAAACCTGTTGACCTTCATAGCCCCATTTTGAGCACATGCCTTAGCCAGTCATGACATAACAACAGTTATTTAAAGGATGTGGCCTCTGCCCCTTTTGTGTCATAAATGTAGTAAATGTGCCCCTCTCTGGTCATAGTAAATAAGACTTATTATTCTTAAATATTATTTATAATATATATGACATAATATTTAAATACATATTAATTATTATTATTATTACATAACAGTATGGTGCTATACCATTGCCACTAACAACAAAAAAAAAAATTAAATATGGGGCTCAGCAGCAGTCTCTTGAGTCTTCAAAATACACAAGCAGCAAGTAAAGATGCTATCTCGCTCCACTTTTCGCTCCACTGACTTCTATTTATACGCATGCAAATGCTGAGTACCGGAAATGCAAGCTCACGCGAAACAATTTCGCATTTCAGAGTATTCCAAAGTTCAAGTTTGGTGAACTGTGACCTGCAAATTTGTATCATGTGAAGACGTGTAATCAGTTCAAGATACCTCACCTTTTCAGATGGATAATAACAGTAGCCAACAACAATAACAGCACGGTGGAATCCATGATGTGTGAATAAATAAACCCAACGCTTTGGCGTGTTTTTGTCTGTATTTGTAGCGTTTTTGTAGAATTTTTGCATGCTGATAGTCTAGTGTGATTGCAGCATAATTCGCAAAATGTACATTTATCCTACTACTATGTTTCTGTGAATGTAGCGAATGCAGCGGCTTGTTATGCTTAATTATAATACAAGATTTACTTGACTGCTGAGAAATGACAATTTCTGACAATTTCCGTTTCTGACAATGACATTCCATTTGCTTTATGAAAGGCCATTCAGCGATGGTAGTATATAGTTTAGCGCATACTTGAGTCATTAGCTTGGGGAAATACATCTATATTAGATATCTAGTCAATGTAATACGGAAGGCCTGAACTGCAAGTGAAAAGAAAACTAAAACTTATCTTGTTATTTCGACAGAGTAAGTCGTTATTTCAAGATAAAAATGATTTTCCCACAAATGAATAGGTTGTGGCCATGACAAAATAGGTGAACCGAGAATGTCCCTACCCAGACACCGTACGTTTTTTCTTCACTTGCGGTTGTAAAGGACCACCCACTGGTCCAATGACGGAATCCAACGGTGTGGGTGAAGAGATTTCGTGTAGTCTTTCCTTAGCGCTTTTGCGAGATTGACCATCTTATTAGCAGTGTTATTTAATTTAAATTTGGTTTATTGCCTTGAACTCCTATGTAATTTAATCTGACTCCAATTTAGATTATGATATCCTTAACTTGTTATTGACCATAATTATGTTCCTGATTAAGGCCTAATATAACAAAATATTATTCAAAGTGTTGTATGTAAATTTCTGTGTCAAGTGATAGATATAGTTTGAAAGAAATGAGGCATTAATCCTCCTTGTGATGGGACATTTCCCATTTTCACTTGCTGAAGCTGAGGCTTCTCCAGTCAAGCATAAATTGAGGTTACTCCATTCTAATTTATACTGAGGCTTCTCCAGTCGAACATAAGATAAGGTTTGCCTATCATAACCAATGCTGAGGCTTCTCCAGTCTAACTTAAGCTGAGGCTTCTCCAATCTAGCATAAATTGAGGATACTCCAATCTAATTTATGATGAGGCTTCTCCAATCTAACTTAAACTGCGGCTTCTCCAGTCAAGCATAAGCTAAGGCATTCCCCATTTGAACACAAGTTTTCAGGTTTAACTATATCTTAAACACATATGTAATATAACATATTTTAACTGACACATTTGCAATAATCAAATTAACAATTTATTTTGCCAGGCAGGTTACACTTAAATCAATCAATTTACAATAATCACAAGTTGTGATTCAAACTACAATAATAAAAATGGTCAACATAGGAAATACAAAAACATAAGTAACAGAGTTCAAGTCATACCTGGCAATGATGACACACGGCTATGGTGTGGGAAGTTCTGGCTACATATTCTTCCCTGGGTTGTTTGCCAGTATACCTTAAATACCCTTGAGAGACAAAGAGTAATAAACTTTATGGTCAGTTTCCCGTGGTCTGGAAAACCTCTGGTGCCAGATGTCCTGTAAAAGGCACACCCATAGCAGAAGTGTAGATATCCTATTATGTTTTTACCCTCTAATATACTTTATCCCATAATAATGGAAATTAGACTTTAACTTTTTATCAATCGCACCATGACCTTTAAAATGATACCAAACATGAACATGAAAACTCAATGACATTACACAGTATGTTGTA